>CANYCX011382832.1:0-11870 GCA_948193385.1 Breynia disticha f. nivosa | reverse complement strand
CATAAACTAACCCTAGAATTCGATTCTAATGGGTACTACACATCCATACCTTTCATTCAAACTCAATTTCACACAATTTGGCCTTAAATTGCACGAGGAATCACCTCGGAAAGTTAAACCATAAGCAAAAACGAAATTCACTGTTTTGGTTCGAGAAAAACTTACCGAATCAAGTTCTCAATCCAATTCTACAACTCCCGACCACCAAATATTGCTTAGCTCTAAGCTCGGTTAGGGTTTTTGGATTTTTGTTTGTTCTTTGGGAAGGAAAAACGTGTATGGAAGGAGGTGAAGTGAGAGATAGGAAGAGATATATATATACATAAGGCTCGGAAATGACGATTTTGTCCCTAACTTAATATCTCGCCTTCCGCTCGATTTTCTCCCTCCCGAATAACCAAACTTCACTCGATTTTTATTTCCCATTCTCTTCTACATTCACTACAAATTTCTAATTAATATTTTCCGCGAAAATTTTCCTCACGTAATTTCATTAATTATTCAATTAAATTATAAAAATCACGGAAAATGGAGGGCGTTACAGATTAGGAGTGTTAAGTGGTAAACCCTAGTAGGACTCTTGTCTTTAAAAAGACTTGATGAAAGAGAAAATGCAACCTTTTTCATAAGTGTGAGCCGTCCTCTTCCTCTCCATTCTTGGCCGAAATTCTCCTCACAAAACCACAAGAAAAATACAGGTTTTCTTAGGTAGAGAAGTGAGATTTAGGGCTGACCTACATTGTGATCAACGTGGTGCCCTTGGTTTCGCCAGAAACTCATCTGATTGACATAAACTAAGGTGGTACGTATTTCTTCTTGTGCTAGTACACATTATTCGCTAATTCGTGCTTTTCTGCTGAAGTAGAATACAAATGTATGACATCCATTGTTAGTGAATCCCTTTGACTTTCTTACTTGCTCAGGGATTTGCAAATACCCACGTCTCTCTCAGTGCCTCTCTTGTGTGATGCTAGATTGTAATTCATATATTTGGTAATCCGATTTTTCACGAGCGGAAAAAATAAATTGATATAAATTATCATCTTGTTCGACAACATACTACTTCTGATTTTATTAAACCCACTTATTATCAAATTGGCTGATTGTTTTACCAAGTGTTCCTAGTTTGGTTTTACACAATATTCTTTCCTAGTTGAATCTTCTACCTAGTTCGACTTGAGACGATGGTGTTGTTATATGTTTCATATTGACTATATTGCATGTGGCAAATGATGAGTCATATAGTAAGCCACCATACATATGTTGTATAGAATGCTTATGTATCCTAATGATAGATGTCATTTTATGTTAACATATTCTCTCTCACTTCGATAGTATTAGAGAACTTTTCTCTCTACTTTATCATTTTCTTCTAATTCAAATCTATATTTTTAGAATATCTACTATAGAAAAATGAACTACTTGTATCTATACCGCCTCAATTACGTTACATGCTTCCATTAAAAAGATACAAGTACGAGTTTTCCATGTTGTGGTATGATCTTCAACCGTTATAATACAAAAATAGATAAAAGTTAAATTATCATTTTGTTATGTAGCATTAGAGTTTTGTCATCAACTTTAATAAAATGATTAAGAGAGTCATTAACTCTAAAAATCACCCTTAGCACATCAGATCTAGTTTGCTACCACTGCTTAAAAGAAGGAATACAAAAACGAAATTGAAAGAATAATCAAATTGGCTTTCTTCATTAAACATTTTTCTCCATGAATTCTGGTTGTCTGCTTTTTCGTTTTAAATGAAAAAAATTGTAGAACATTTCCTAATAAAGTAGCCACATTACACCACCAACCATTCAAAGTCTTAGACTGTATAGTGTTGTTGAATGGTGTCTATGTCAAGTCCCTTCAACTTCACCACTGATTCAACATGTCCCTTCAATGTGTGAAGTTCCCTTAGCCTGAAATCAATACAAATTTATACTTTATAGTATAAGTAAAACTATTTGTAACTCTTGAAAAAAGGTTGTCGATCAAATCGATTAATTGGTTACTGATTTTGTTCGATTTTACCATTCAAAATAATCTACAAGCGAACCAGTGTTAAATCGATAAAACCGATGAACCAGTTAGTTTTAAGTAATAAAAAATAATTTTATAGTATAAATAAATTACCAATTCTTATTCTGGTTAGTATCCTGATCTGAAAACGCTTGTAAATGTGAAAACAAAATATTAGTACCTTGCAACTTCAGCACGTCTCTTTGCTTGCTCAGCGAGGTCAGATAACTCTTTATAGTTGGACTTGTCGTGTATCGGGACTTCTGGTGAATGAAGACCATGAAGTGTACGTTGAGCCAATGCCCATTGAGCCTCCCTCTCTCCTTTCCCATAATCTTTCTTGGTCGTGAAAGCAGTCTAAAAACAAAGAGACTAATGTAGTGAGCAAAGCTAATATGAAAAAAAAAAAAAAGTAAACTGGATTAGTTTGTGTAGCTATAAATGCTTGTAAACCTTGTTCTGGAGCAGGTTGTCCCAGGCTTTCCCCCTCAACACGTATCGGATAATGAACTTAAGGATGTCCAGTGGGATATAGGTGATTAAACTGTAAAGCCAGATGATTCCTGCCCATCCCCAACCAATACCATCGATTCTCGCGAAGTCCCATTTTGCATACACAGCAATGATTGTAGCAATCTTCACAAAAAAATGCTCTCATGTTAGAAACTTAGTAGTCTTGGAGTCTTAAAAAGATATGAGTGGTAATGAAAGTTGGTACTAACCAACTGTGCAATGAGAAAGGCACCAAGAAGCAGTAGACCAGGACGTTCAACAAATGACCAACTTCTTGATCTAGTCACAAAGATTAATGCTTGACTTATGATGCTAACTTGAAGGTAAAGAGCTGCTGTTAGCTCTTCATGTCTGCCTCTGATCATTCGAACCCCAAATTTTTCCTGTAAATTTGAAGTGTTTAATGTTTGTGATTGATTGAGTGATACTATAGCGCTTTATGATTTGGAAATGATGCTTACAGGGAAGAAGTCTGTATCATGAGCGAGCCAGAAGAAGATAGCAGTCATGATTGCCATGTATGTTCCAAGCACAATGCCTGTAGCGAATATTTCTTTAAGCTTCCATGAGTCAGGCATAGGAGATGGCTTGACTCTATCTTTGGAGATGGTCATAATGGTTCCATCGTTGAGAATGGCAATGATAAGAACCATGAATGGCGAAAAGTCGAATTTCCAGAGAAGTGCAACGAGCAAAAATCCAAGAACAATACGAATTGTGATTGAGACAGCATAAATTGTGTAATTCTTCATTCTCTGGAAGATGGCTCGGCTTGTTAATACGGCACTGACAATCACACTCAATCCTGGTTCAGTCAAGACAATGTCCGAGGCACTCCTGGCTGCATCAGTTGCATCTGCCACAGCAATTCCAATGTCTGCTTTTTTTAGTGCTGGGGCATCGTTCACACCATCTCCTGTCATGCCACAAATGTGCTTCCTATCTTGAAGCCTTTTAACAATCTCGTACTTGTGTTCTGTACATCCAAATGAACATAATAAGTACTGTGAATCATTTGAATTGAGTGCACAGATTCAACAGTAAAAGCAGGAATACCAGGGAAGACTCCAGCGAATCCATCTGCCTTTTCAATCAGCTCATCGACTGGGATGGAGGCAATTGCTTCATCTTTGCTGTCACCGAGAAGGGAAGATGAAGGATACATGTTAGTACCCATTCCAAGTCTACGTCCTGTCTCCTTTCCAATAGCAAGTTGATCACCAGTAATCATCTTAACATTGACACCAAGATCAAGAGCACGACGAATGGTCTCTGCGCTGTCATGCCTTGGAGGGTCAAAGAGAGGCAAAAGTCCCACAAATTGCCACTGTGATCCTGCACTTTCCTTTGATTTCTCCGGAACAGTCTATGTATATGAGATAAAGAAGATTGTCATAAAAGAATATTCACCATAAAGCTTTGACATGAGGATCATGAACAAGCATTTTGATGGGTTACTATACCTGGCGGGCAACACCAAGAGAGCGAAGACCACGATCCGCAAAGTTATCAATGATTTCGTGGGCTTTCTTCCTTGCCTCTCCCTTGAGTTGACAAAGATCAATAATCTGCTCAGGAGCTCCCTTACTGCATCTATGCCAGTCACCATTGGCATCGATATAGGTAATTGCAGTGCGCTTATCCACTGGGTTAAATGGCAGAAAATGAACCTCAGTTATTCCTGCTCTTGCCTGGAGAATTTACGAAAACATATTTACTGTCATTCATATAAATTATTCTACCATCATTAACATGAAAGGATTCACAGAATACCTCTTTGGGGTCACCTAACATGCCAACAATGGAAGCATCAATGGCATCTTGATTCTCTACTCTGGAAGCTTGGGCTGCAACTAGAATCAAGCCATCTTTATCTATGTCGTTTGGAAATACCTAGAGCATCCAATACAAGCTAAATTAGTATCAAAATTAAATTATAAATGTCTTGAAACTGTAGAATAGATCACTAACCTCAATGAGTGTCTTATCAACAGTAAGTTTGTTAAGAGTTAGAGTTCCAGTCTTGTCACTGCAGAGAACATCCATGCCGGCCATTTCTTCAATAGCAGTCATTCGCTTGGTGATGGCACCTTGCTGAGACAGGCGGTGAGATCCAATAGCCATTGTTACAGACAAGACGGTTGGCATGGCAATTGGGATACCTCCAATCAAAAGGACCAAAAGGTTATCAATACCCTGTCTATATGCTCTGTGTTGAATTGGGTACATCACTATGATCTCAATCACCATTCCCACAGCAATTGAGCAGATACAGAAATTACCAATGGCTGTCAAAACCTACGAAAGACCAAATTTAATTTAGCCCATGAATTCAGCTGTTGTAATAAAGCTTAATTAAGTAAGTTGATACCTTTTGGAAGTGACCAACATTGTTGGTACTGTCAACAAGATGAGCTGCCTTGCCAAAGAAGGTATGGACACCAGTGGCAATAACAATTGCCTCAATCTCACCTTGCTTGCAGGTTGAGCCAGAGAAAACTTCACTACCAGGTTGTTTTGTGACAGGAAGAGATTCACCAGTAAGAGCAGACTGATCAATCTTGAGGGGATCTCCTTCTAAAAGCCGAGCATCGGCAGGGATGATATCTCCCAATTTGATGCTAATGATATCTCCTGGAACCAATATTGCTGCCTCTTCCTCACTCCATTTACCATCCCTCAATACCTTGGTCTTTGGGGCAAGACCCGCCATTAAAGCTGCTGCGGCATTGCCAGCATTGTTTTCTTCAATAAAACTGATGGTGGAGTTGATGAAAAGCAGGACAACAATACCCACAAAGTCTTGCCAATCTGGTGGCTTGCCTCCTCCATTTGCCAAAACAATGGCCATTATAGCAGCAGCTTCCATGACCCATGAGAGAGGATTCCACATGAATCCCAAGAACTTAAGAAGTTTGCTCTCTTTTTTCTCCTCAAGTTTGTTGAGTCCAAAGATTTGAATCCTCTTCTCACCTTCCTCTCTTGTCAAACCTTCTCTGCTACATTTTAGGTGCTCAAACACTTCATCAATAGGGATTTTCTCCTACACAAACATTACACACACACATTATTACATAATTAGCGATCATACTATTATGGCAAAACATGATTTACATCTAATAAACAAAAGAATTAAAACAGATATTAAAGAGAACTGGCATTGCTTACAAGATCAACAGTTTCATCCTTTATCTGTTCTAAGGAAATATCTGCAGGCATATTGACCAAAAGAACGAAACAAAAGAATTAAAAGAAAAAAGAAAGAAAAAATACGAAGAAGAAAGAAGAGAGTTTCTGGAGACGAGAAAACTCTCTCCCTCCCTCCTTGTTATTTCAAGTTTAGAAAGAGAAGATGAAGAGAAGGAAGTCTCTTCTGTTGTTTCTATAAATAGGGCATCTCGCAATCCATCTGGCCTACTAAAAAGAGACCAAAAAGTATTCAACCAGATACTCTGGAATGAAATGTGATTGGTTGCAGGGTCGTTGCTCTAAGAAAGGCAGAGTTTTGAATGTATTAAACGGAGTTTTAAGGTGGAGCAGTTGAGGTCGAAGAATTAAAAGGGTGGTTTGTTTGAATTTGATGACTCTCCAAAATTTGTGGGAATTATGAGGTTGTGATTATATTAGCAACCTCTATTTATTGCGTAGATATGCATGCATGCATGCATGTGCGTCCATAATGCATCGTAAACACTCCATAATTTGTACATCATACCTTTTTTCTATTTCATAATTCAAGGTGGAAAAAAAAGAATATTAAAACAGAAAAAAAAATTATTTAAGAAAATTATCAATGCTTAAGTTAGTAATTTGATTAATATTTTTATAAGAAGTTAGAATGCACCTTTTTTATCTTTCATAATCTTATGATCCGTTTGTTTAGCAAAAATTAGTTTCTTGCAGAAAATATTTTTGTTTGTTTCAGAATCTTATTTTTTGAAATCATATTTTCTAGTATTTCATATTTAATTATTTAAAAATATGAAGAAAAGTATAATTTTATATTTTAGATAAGAGAAATTTTTTCTTTAAAAATATGATAAGAATAATAATAATTTTTTATTAATTTTTAAATTATAATTTTATTGACTTATTTTTCGTTGGTAACAAAAATCAGGAAAAATTTTTCTCGAAAAATGAATTCCTCCAAACAAAGAGAGTCTTAATTATAGAGAGTCATGAAAATTTCTAATAAGATTTTATTTACGAACATAATGACTTTTGATATTCAAAAAGTTGTACATTGATTTTTATCTACATATAAATTAGATATTTGTTCTAGAATACCTTAAGTTTAGACTATTTAAAGTGGGTTTGACTCTTTGCTTTTGGATTAGACTTTGTCATATTAGTAAGCTTGATGATTTATTGGATACATGTCAAAACAATTATTTTCATTCCTATTTTTGGATGTCAAGAAATAAGAATACTTTTATGAGCATTTAAGAATAAATTTATTGTGAATCATCTTCATTGAAAGAATGAACTATTTTGGTACTCCTTCCGTCACTCAAATATAAGCACACTTTGTATATATAGTGTCTCAATATATAGGCACATTTACCTTTTTAAACTCATTTATGATAAACATATTGACATTTTTAACCTCATTTATGAAACAAATTTTTTAATGATGGAGTCTTTCCCAATAAAAACTTTTAAGGACATAATAGTAATAATATATAATTTAACTAACTTTAACTACTATAACTACTAATTTCTTAAAAACCGTAAAATTCAAGCTATGTCTATCTTTATGGAATGGAGAGAGTAATATTTGTGTCCAAGAGAATAAATGTGATGTTATGACAAATTCAAGGACTTAAAATAAAGATTTGTATGATTCATATGAATTGTATTTCAAAGAAACATGTTTTAATGAAACTAGAATTCTATTATGTGCAATTCTTCTCCAATTAATGCTCCGATTGTTTGGAGGAATTTATTTTCTGAGAAAATATTTTCTTGGAAAATATTTTTCTTATTTTTCAATGTTTGTTACCAACAAAAAATAAGTTAATAAAATTATAATTTAAAAATCAATGAAAAATAATAATTAATTTTAACATATTTCTAAAGAAAATATTTCTCTTATCTAAAATATAAAATTATATATTTTTTTATATTTTCAAATATTCGAATATGAAATACTAGAAAATATGATTCCAAAAAATAAGATTCTAAAACATAGAAAATATTTTTTTATAGAAAATCAATTTCTGCCAAACAAACGAGGGGTAAATCTCTTACAATTCTCTTATATATCATACAATGAATTTTATTTCTTTGTAATTTTAATTTTTTAGTGGCTCAAGATAAAATATGATAATATTCAAGAGTCTTCGAAGAATATAGTTGAGGGATGTCATTCTCTTTTTTTTTTCTTTTGAGTAAATATTCTTTTTTTCTTTCTTTTTATATTATTGAATTTTGTACATAATAATTTAATTTAATTTAATTTTATTGATTTTTTGTACTAAATCTTGTGAACACATCACTTTCTCTTTGTTTATTCTTTGTATAAAAATTGAGACCCAACTTGAGGTAATAAACATATTTTTTGCTAGTTGTTTCTTGACAAATGCTTAATTTTCTTCTCCTCCCTTCTTATTCATCTTTTTTTTTCATGCCATAACATAAATTTTTTTCCTTGTAATTTCAATTTTTAGTGGTTTAAGATAAAACGTGATAATTTTCAAAAGTCTTTCAAGAGGAAAGTTGAGAAAAGTCATTATCTTTTTTTTTCTTCTCTTGTTACTGATTTTTGTACATAATAATTTTATTTTATTACTGGTTTAATTCATAAAGAGGGAATGGATGAGAAGGCATGGTATAAGTTAAAAATCAGAGGTAACTAAAAGCGGTTCATGTGCATAATGCTTGACTCTATGAAATAATAGGGGATTGAATCCTGCTAATGTCCAAAATTTTGGCATTTCATCAAACCTGAAAAATTATAGTTAAATATAAGTTGCAAAGAAGACAAATCACAAAATCGAGTTAGCTCAGGGCTTTTTATAAAAAAAGACCAAAAAAAAAAACAAAATTCTCAATTTGGTCAAAGAAAAAGTAATTCTCGTGATTTTTAAATTAATTCTAAGTTCAGTGTTTTTAAAAAGTTACATTATACCATTAGGTGTGACATAATATCACTTTATATATATTAAATTAATTTTTTTAAGTAAATATGAGTTAACGATTGAAAATAATAAATAAATACGTTAATAAATAATAATTAGTTAATGATTGAAAGTAATAAATAAATACATGTAATGATTAGTTAATAATTGAAAGTAGTAAATAAATAATATAATAAAATTGATGAATAATATTTGATGGCATAAAAAATGCTATAAAATAAAAAAATATTGATAAAAATATTATATATATTTATAAGAATAAAATTTGAAAATAAAATTACATGTCATAATTACGAGCCCTATTTACAATTGTCCTAAGATTGACATTATGACGTTGTTGTCGACGTTGAGTGTCCATTTGGATATGCTAATTTTCAGGTCGTCGTAGGAACTTGTTCAAATCTTATTCTAATTCCCAAGTTGCAACATCAACATGGGGATCAGATGGTGAGGGATATGCATAGCAATTAAAAATGAGTCTAAGGATTGTCTATGTATAGTTGGATTCTGTTGCATAAATTGATGTATTTGGCTAAAAAATGTGCAAATCCACCAACCATAAAAGGTGATCCCCAAGATATAAAGCCACCTACAGATGGGTAAAAAGACCGAGGAGCAGGATTGGACGGGCCAACTTTAAATCCAAAGTTTGTGGTGGAGTGTAATAACTAAATGATGCACGTTGAAATAGACCTGCATCATCCATAGTTAAGGGAACTCCTAAACTGTGGAGAGAGAATGGTGGTAATACCGGATCACAATGTGAAGGAGCTAGTATAGGAACATCTGTTTGGTCCTTATGTCGTCGACGTCGACCCGATTAAATCGAGGAAACCTTTGGAAGTATTTCAACTCTATCATTTGAGGCTTATTTTAGAGGCTAAGTTAGAGTACATCGATCTTCTTTGCTAGCATGCTGGCTACTTCATTATTATATGATAAGTGTCTTGAATGTTGGTAACCCCTATAATATGCTCCATTGCATCACCCTGTTTGAAAGAAAAAAATAGTAAATATTTATTTGTATACATATATGCATATGGAAAGATAAAATAATCACAGATGCTCCAATGAAGCACCCGATAATCCAATCCAACGTCGAGAGATTCAACAATACCAATCCATATACCAACTATGGTAATAGATACTACTCGACCCAAAAGCACCTTGCTGGATGTATTGCACTCGATCATGCCATAGTTGATTCCGTGAAGCATGGTGTTTAGCCCAAACTATGCGGTGACGCTGTAAGTCCACATGATGAAGCTCTTGAATGTTGTTTGGATCACGTGGAATATGATAACTATAACCAAATTGGTGCAACACCCTATCAACAGTGTGCCATTTGACAATGTGAATGCAAATAATAGGTACCACAACGGTCCAAATATGTCGTCCTTTTAAATAATAAGATGGAAGGTTCTACAGAATGTAGGTATTGTAGGGCTCCCAAATAATTTGCAAAATGACACAAAATGTGTCTTCTATAATAAGGGTTTTGAGATGATTACGAAGAGCTTAAAAAAAGATTATTACCTCATCATGTAACACCCTGAAAATTTACTCATGAAAATTCGGTATAAATTAAGCAAACAAAAATAAAAGAGTTAGAAATAAAAAAAAAGTCGAGATGGAAGAGGGACAAGGTTAAAAGGCGAGGAATGCATCAAAATAGAGTGAATAATGTACGTTATTCACAAGAATAACGTACGTTATTCCAAAAAAATCCCCAGAATAATGTAGGTTATATAACGTACATTAGCTATCCCAGAACCTATGTTATCGGGACTCTGTACAGGTCATTAAAAAGAGAGGAAACGGGTCAAACATGGAGAAAACCCTAAAATTATCACCTAAACACATTTACACATCCAAATCACCTCTTCATAACCTCAGAAACCCTCACTTAACTTATCCTTTCCTAAATTCTATTCCCAAACACAAATTCCTTTCCTTCCAACAAATCAAAATGCGACTAGGGTTGGAGAAAAAGCATCCACTTCAGGTAAGATCTGAACTCTATTGGCTTATTTGAGATAATAGAACAGAAATGGTGTTGTTTTAAAATTTATTAAGTAATCAGGGGTTGGATTGAGTTGGGGTAGAGAAATTTAGGGTTGTAGGGGAAAAGAGAGAAGAGAAAAAAGGAATGTGAGCAGGATTTAAGGGAAAATGATAGTAGTTCTGTATTAAGAATGGAGAAGGAGAGTAGGTAGAACATACAATTTAAGAAAAACCCACACCTTTGAGTTATGTCTCTTGGATCAAGGGTGATCAACATTAAGTCCCTAACTTGGTTTTGATAATGTGAAACTCTTTAAAGTGATTAAAGATTGAGTTTTAGGTAAAATTGCATTTTCGACATGATTAATGTACGTTTTTGTCAGGTATTAACGTATGTTATTCATATGGAAACTCAGCAAATTCTAGCAGATGATTAACGTGGGATGAAAAGAAAGCAACATACGTTATTGTAAATAACGTACGTTATATTGGCTATTAATGTACATTAATTAAGTTGCATTTTGGCAAAAGAAAGACAGAAGCTTACGCGTGGTGGTTGGTGGCACAACAGGAAAATTAACGTACGTTACATAAATGAGTAATGCACGTTAATAACTATGACACAACATTAAATGCATGGGTATTTCAAACTCAAACGGCTAGTTTATGTGTCTAACAATCATAAACACAAGAAAGAGGTATAAAAGACTGAAGATAACTGCTGGGAAGTATACTACAACACTAGAATTACAAAAGACTAACTTGTGAACAAAATTTAGAGTATTTGGCAAACATTTGGGCCAAAACCAAAAGTTCGATATTTGAAGCTTGAGAGAACCTATTTGTAATTGTTTAGAAGAGCTTATGAGTATCCATTTGTTGAGGATAGAAAGTGATCATTGTAATAGAGTGTGACCCCTGAATTTATTTATCACCTGCGTATAACTTCCCTCCTACAAGTGACAATTAAACTCAGAAATCAAATTTTTGGTTTAAGTAAATTTTTAATAGCACAATAAAGAATTAATAACGGAAGCATAATAATTTGAATCTTTAAAAAAATCAAAAGTATACATCTCATTTTCCTCAAATTGTATACAAATAATTTCCAAGACCTTAGCCTTTTCAAATACAATGAATATAAATATATGCATGGTCATGTACATATACAACAGTTTAAAAAAAATAATA
>CANYCX011382831.1:0-12715 GCA_948193385.1 Breynia disticha f. nivosa | reverse complement strand
TAAGTTGAAAGAGAAAGCATCATCACCAATTCATCTCATCATGTCAAGCTGTATGGATGTGGTTCCTGAGCAACTCTGCTACATCCCTTGCAACTTTTGCAATATTGTTCTTGCGGTATTTACTTTGTTTATCTCATCATCATCTTCTCCATTTTCTCTTCTTTAATCATGGGATCTGCTCTCTCTCTTTTCAGTTTCTGATGCATCATCTCTTCTTTTTAAAACTCTCTCTAAAGCAAGCTAGTCTTATATGGTGCTTGCTTTTGTTCCTCATCAGTTGCATATATCATGACTACGGCTGAATGAATCTATTTGGTTAATTTATCATATAGTCAAGTCTCCATCGTTGGACCTTTTTTTTTTGTTCCTCTTGTTCTTTCTTTCTGCAGTAGTCAAAGAAAAGTCAGAGCATAAGGTCATCAAAGTGGTGCTGCTACAAAAATCACATAGAGAAGAAATGCTATTGGGTCTTATTTTCGTGGAGTTTAATGTTTTATTCAACGTCAAAACCAGTAATTTGGTGTAGTGATGAACCTTCGATCCTTATCACCGTCTTCTTCTTTCCATACCTAAGTTGAAGAACCCTAAACAATCCTATAAGAAAAATCTCCATTAATTCTCAATCTCGAACTTGGTTTCCCCAATTTTATTTCTCAGGAATCGAATTCTAGACTCATTTTTTGGTACTGAACGTTTTATTCAATTCAGTTTAAAAAGACAATGCATCTGTTGTTGGATCCACGCGAAAGTTCAACTATACAGAATGAAATTTGCAGACTAGCTAAAACGTGAATCTTTTTCGTAGGTGAGTGTTCCATGCAGTAGCTTGTTCGACATCGTCACCGTCCGATGTGGTCACTGCACCAATCTATGGTCGGTTAACATGGCCGCCGCTTTTCAGTCACTGTCATGGCAAGATGTTCAGGTAAATATATTTTATTTTGACCTTTTTCTGTAGTATTCTACTCTGAAATCTAGGGTTTCTGCTCTGTGGATCTATGTTTTCATAAAACCTAACCCCTTCAGATCTAGACCTTGTAATTTTACAAAACATGGAATCTTTCAAGACTAACTTTTCTGAATTCAACTCAGCCGCCAGAAACAAACCTATTTTTATATATAGAGCTGTTTTTGCTGCCGCTATCCATAAACGCTAGCTCGTAGTCTTTAGGGTTTGTTCACTTTTCCAACCACTTTGTTCTTGATTTGATAGATTTGAGATTTTTTAATGATTTATTCGTTAGATGTTTGTCTTCAGCTGTGGAAACACAACATGGAGAGTTCCACAGAAGAAGTATATTTGCTTTATCTCGATACCAACACACAACTCTACCTCATTCAGTCACTTCAATGTTGCTTCTCTTCACTTCTCATTCATAACCTATCTCTCTCTCCACTATTATTGCCACTTCACATCTATATGCCTATATACGGAAACAAGAGGAGACGAGGGAGCAACCGTGCCGTGTTTTTACCATGTATTTTTTATAATATTATTATTTTTTTATTGATTTGTCTGTATTATCTTTAATTTGACTATTTTTAATGTTTATAGGCCTCCAACCATTCTGCACCAGATTACAGATTTGAGCATTTGGGTTCATCTTCCAAGTGCAACAACAAGATATCCATGCGAGCTCCTCCTACTACGACTTTCACTGAGGAAAGGGTCGTTAATCGACGTGAGTTTTACCTAAATTATTCTCATTAGTTTCTTTTTTTTTACTGTTTTTGGTCAATTTTACATTTGCTGCAAATCTTTTTTACTGGAGTAACTAAAATTTCATGTGTTGTTCCTTTCTGATTTCAGCTCCCGAGAAGAGGCAGCGTGTGCCTTCTGCATATAATCAGTTCATAAAGTACTGTGCCAAAACTACTCTCCTGGATTTTTGCTAACATTTTTCTGATACAAACTTTCACACAACATTGAATAATGTTTGTTCTCATTGTTTGTATTGTTGTTAGAGAGGAGATTCAAAGGATTAAGGCTAATAATCCTGACATAAGCCATAGGGAAGCATTTAGTACTGCTGCAAAAAATGTAAGTGGGCAAATATGAAACCTCCATCACATGAATCTAGTTGTGAAGATTCTGTGGGTATTGACTTGAAGTTTCTTGGTTATTGTGCAGTGGGCACACTTCCCTCATATTCATTTTGGACTCATGTTGGAGACCAACAACCAACCTAAGATCAACGATGTAAGTGTTGTGATATGATGATTAATCACTTCTTCATGATTATTATTTCACTTTTTGTTTAATTTCTTGTTTAAAACTTCCATCTCTCTCCGAAAACTTAATTCAAACGCACTGTAAATAAATCTAATAAAACTGAGATCAATATTTTATTTTGAGCAATCAAATAATCTTAATCTGTAGGATACTAAATTATAATTTTTTTTTCTTTTTTTTTTTTGCTGCAGGCCTCTGAGAAGCATCTAATGTCAAGGGCAACACTGCTGAATAAGTGATGGTTTGATATGTTGCAGAAGTGCTTTGTGGAAGTGATCCTGACGAAGTAAAGAAATCTTTAACTTCAATGTGTTCAATTAAGAGGATTGATCTATCTATATGTATTTCTTAAATGTACTGGTCACAAGCTGTTTATTTAGCAGATTTTATGTATTTGCTTGAACTAAGTTTTTGTATCTTCCTTCATCATCTTTATAAATCTCCACAAATTGATGTTCATTCTGTGAATCTCTGCAACTGTACTAATTCTTCTTTAAAACTAATCTGCACATACACTCACTGTGATACGTAGATAGATCGATAGATAGATTGAATTTAATTAAAACAGGAATCATTTAGATAGTATAATGACATTAGTCATTAATTTTTCACATGTGTTTTGGTGTTAGGTTTCTTTTACATCTTAGAAATTAATAATTGATTTGTGTAATTAGTTGTTGTTTATGCTCAAGCAATACATGATGTTGTGTGTATACTATTAGTGACACATATTTCCAGCAATAAACAAGATGTCCCAAGAAGTAGGCAAAAGCTGCATATATACCTCTAATAAAATCGTATTAAACTGGTCGGTCAGATCGGTGAACCGATCACTGATCCAGTATGATTTTACCATTCAGATCGTGTTGTAGTTTTACCAATATTGAACCGATAGATCGGTAAACCAACTATCTAGCTCCTTTTTAAGTTCAATCGCTGACCTAGTTCTAATAATACTGCTTCCGACATAGAAAAATTAAAATATAGCTACAAAATGACCCTACCACACCCCCTCATTGGCATAATATTTTTCCTTGTGGCAAAACACTGCCATTGAATTGATTGATCTCTGCATTTAATTACACTTGATAGACAAACATGAAGTGTTCCATCTACAATGACAAGAATGGAAAACAAACAACCTAATTTGTTCATGAAGCCGAGAAATATACATGCATTAAAAGTGATGTTACACAAATCGAGCAGAACAACTTACACCACAAATCTGCCTTATATTATAACTTGTATGCTCACACGAGTCACCATAATTCAATCGTGCCTGCAACTATACATCTTTTCTATCTGAATCCATCTTTATATGGTCCCAATACTCTCAAATGATTTAAGAGAACAATCATGAAATGAGAAAAGCAATAAAACACATAGCTTTGCATGAGGTGGTTTGAGGTGACTCATAAGAAACTATTATAGGGAATGTAATCTATGCAACTGCTTCAATTTGTCTTAACTTTGAGGTAAATTTGCTAGGAAGGAGAGACACTTTGTATAAAGGCAAGGCAAGTTTTATATACTTGTTTTTTTTGTCTGAATTACGTGGTATTTTGGGCATCCAAAATAATTCTTGTTCGAGCCGAACAGGATCACAATGACGGCAAAGCTTTCTCAACCGAGTTTTAAAGCAGACTCGAACTCTAGATCTTTGGTTAAGCTAAAACAACCTCACGCTAGTTGTTTTTTTGTCTGAATTACGTGGTATTATAGGAAATGTAATCTATGCAACTGCTTCAATTTTTTACTCGATTTGAATGTTCAACTCGAGCACAGACTTAGTGAAGGGGAAAAATACACGAGCGAGTCTAATTTAACATTACATCTTTATCTATAACTTTACAATATTAAATTATGAATACACATCACTTACAAATACTTTACACATTCTACAATTAACCTACAATTCACACTTGTTTCCTACCAAATTATATGCTAAATTTTGTGCTTCTAATTAAGCAAATCCAAAAGATATCGTGCATAAATATGTTGTATGAGTGGAAATTTAGGAATTGAAGGTTGTTAATGGAGTAAAATATATGAAAAAGCTGTTTCCTTTCTAATAGAAAAGTAGATTATGTAAGAAAAGACTTACTCTGTCCACCACTCAAAATCCATATGAATGACATCTTTTGAAAAGGAATTTTATGGACCACCATTAACGTTGAAGCTCCTAACTATGGCATTCCCATATATCTCTCAACATCCACAACAAAAAACATTAGGAGCAGCAATTTGGGTCACAAAAACATGATCGATAATACTATTTTGTTATCGAATATCATTATTTATAACATAAACATTACAAAAATGAAACTCATGTAATGTTTATCGTGTCATAATCGTGTACTCATAAATCGTATTACCGTATCAGAAATTACCATGCCTAAAAAGAATACACTAAACAGATTTGGTGCAGCACTTTTAATTGCAGATTGTTTCAATCTTTTATTTCATCCAACTATGGAATAAAGCATTATGCGGTCAAAGATTACTGTAATGTGCCTTGATCAAATTGAAAAAAGGGTCCAATTGTTTTAATGGTGATGGAGAATTTGATTGAAGATTCTGCTTTGCTGTGTATGAATGTTCCTTTTTCTTGAAACTTGATAGCATGGGAACATATTATCAAACGTATAAGGTGAAATCTATATATAAGAATAAAGATGAAGTGCAAAACACAAGTGATGATTGAAAAGCACCAATGCTTCACAAAGGAACAAAAATTTCCCAGTAGATTTGCATGTATCTCTTAAGTACACGATTATAATAAGACCTAAATGATATAGATTTAATTTTCATTATATTTGTATGATCGATAATGAAATTGATAGAAAATGATATAACAAGGTTATAATACGGTTAACATGGTTGACAATTTTTGACATAACACGTTCAATGAGCGAATTGTTGTGACATGACGCGGGTGACATGATTCGATTTTTTGTAATATTTATGCGATAAATAATGATATTTGAAAGTGACATAACACGATAACGATACGACTAATATGTTTGATAATTTCAAATTTGATAACACGATTAATGAGTAAACTTCGATTTTTTGTAATGTTTAGGCCATAAATAGTGATATTTGAAAATAACATTACACGATTATGATACGACTGATAGGTTTGACAATTTCAACCCCGATAACACGAGTAATGAGTGCACGGTTAAGACACAATATGCGTAACACGAATTCAATTATTGTAATATTTACTTTATAAATCTGATGATAAAAAAAAGTAACACAATTACCACCCGTCTAACTCGTATTTTCACTCTACAAACTAACACGAAATGACACACTAACTAGTGACACACAATTAAATGCAAGCTGGAAAATGTGAAGAAACTTCATATGGCATTAAAATATGACAGCAAAAAGAGGATAAAATAAGAAGAAAAATAAGAATGGAATTGAAGAGAGTGAGAAAAGATCTGAAATGGGAAGAGAGAAATGGAAGACAGTTCTGACAATAAGAATCTGAAACGTCAAAATCAAGTCTGTAAAACGCATTCATATCATTTAAATGTCATTTCAGCTTCTGACTGCAAATCTATGGCATCCAGTGGATGCCATCCACATTTCATTTTGGTGTTTTATTATATATTTACTTTACAGTACTTTTGGTTTTTGGAGTTTGGAACTTTGCTCCCCCACTTTCTCTGGGAATGTCTCTGCTCTTCTTATCTTTCTCTTCTTTAGTCTTTTCATTCTGCCCTACCTACTATTTACTCACACTACATTTTCCCTCCATTCAACCTTTCCTATTTGAATTCACTAGTAAAGAAAGTTAACCAGTACATTAACGGTATAGAATTCGATTCTTATCTTCATATTGATATTAAAAGAGACATATATACTCTGACCTGTTGATTAGTCATATCTCTTTTAGACTTTTTGTTGTTGATTTTTAGGCTAACCTAACTCCTTTCTTGAAATTTATCAACTACACACATTTTCCCTCAGTTGAAAATGAGGGTAAAGTATTTGTTCTCTTTGTATTACATGTATATGTTTTTCGGTTCTCTGTATTTTTTTAAATAAGTATAAAAGTCTTTGAATTTTTTTATAAATTAATTCAAGATAATATTAATGTTAATTTTATTAATGTGACGACGTCGTTTAAAAATGCAGAGTACTAACTATTCTTCGAATCTATTTTTGCTAATTCGTCATGGATTGAATAGTAGATTTGTTGTCGAATACAATAATAAAATTTATGAGTGCATATTCACGACAAGACAAGAATAACACGAATTTTATTCTGATAATATTTATGTCACAAATAGTGACATTTCATAAAATAATAACACGATATGATTACGATACAATTAACATGAATTGACAACACTAAAATGTATAAAAGTACAAATATTATTGATTTAGTAGTATTATTGAGTTAAGAGAAATGAAATTGTTGTGAGTGGAATAATGAGAAGATGCTGTGAGTAACAAAGAAAGAAAAAGAGGGATAGAAAGAAGGAATTTGGGAGAGGTAGGGACCAAAGTGTAATTTACTAACTAGCTAGTTGAAAGAAAGGGATAAGTTCCAATTCTAAGGAAAATATATGTATGGGAACTAAGTAATTACATGTGATTCCTCTGTGGCATCTTGTTCTATGGAATTTGTGATTAGAATTTGTGCAACCTGTTCCTTAAAGGAATGACATTGGGTAGATTGGGGTTGAATTACGACTTTTTTATTTTCGCTTTATTATATTATTCGTTTCTTTTTCTTGTCTTGGAAGTTATTAAGATACCAAATTACTATTTCAGTACTTCTGCTCGCTTAAAAGATATAAATAAAATTCGGATCCAACCTATTACACTACATCATCATGTTGTATTGTTTATAGATTTTTACATAGCGAAACAAGTTTGGTGTGAAGAATAGAAATGCGTAGTAAATATCATTCTCACCTCACCCTCCTAATTTTTAAATTTGAGTTGCCCCATACTCCGTTTCGTTCCCGTCAAACTTCGCGAAACTCGTCCTGTTGGGTCAAATCGAATTCAACATGTATGAGTTGTTTCATCCCTAATTCCTTGCATTGCACTCATTTAATTCAAGGATCCAACATTTAAAAACCTAGACCCCATCTTTGCTTTTTTTTAATAACTCACCTTTGTATTCTCAAAATTTTGAGATAATTATGTAAATTACTAAGTTCTAAGTTTGAAATGATGAGAATGTTAGTGTATTTTATTCATTTTTGTTTATGTGCAGATTCTAGTTCATCATTATATGAATGTTAGATTTCATGTTTTAAAAAGTACAAATGTAATTTTTTTATTCTCTCAACATATAGCAATAATGAACAACGATGAATACTAACGTATGTATAAACATACCCTGGCAATAGAACACTTTTATATTTCCAAAACTTAAACTGACATAAACAGAAATAAACAAACATACCTAACATTCTTATCATTTCAAACACAAAATAGTTCATTCCTGTAATTTTCCGCAAAATTTCCTAACCATGTCATTAAACACACTCAATGGGCCATAAAATCTCATGTTTACCTTAGTCCACTGACTTGCTTCCAAAGTGGTCCATTCATCTTGAGTCCATCTGCCACAAGATCTATAATCCTCAAAATCAACCCAAAAGGAAAAAATTTCCCGTCATGGTTTGACACTTTTGAGTCCTGTGAACTTTCGGTGAGAAAGATAAGGAGTCTATGAAGTCCTATAATAAAGTTCTTACAACCCAAAGAGATTAGGAAAAAGCAACCGTTATTATTAAGATTTTTTAAAGAAAGTTTAAATTATGAATATAACCTTCTTTTTGGTTAATAGCAGATGGAATCTTTGCCAATAGAAGCAAAAGATATCCTTGCTGACTTGTCTGATCCGAAGTTGAATATAAGATCCGATGAATCTTTGGACCTTGGTGCATTGCTTGTTGAAGGAAATGAGAAAACAATGGCGGGAGCTGATCTCTTCGAGCCAAAATTGTACGACGGGGTTGGATTTCCATCTTGCTCGTCACTGGCTGTGGCTGTGGAAGACGGCATTATAGATGGTGTAGGCGGCTGAAACAATACAGAAGAAGATGCAGAAATGGGGAATGTAAATCCTGAATTATTATCCATAGGAAATGTCAACCTCTGGCCGCTGGGTTTGGTGATTGAAATAGCAGGCAGAACCGGCTTTGTCCCTGACGATGGAGGCTTCTTTCGTAGACCTAAAAGCTCAGAGCCAGCAGCGTCTTTCACAGCATTGGAGACATCCTGTATGAATTGCAGCAAGCGAGTTACTACATGTCTACACAAATACAACATTCATGTTGGAAACATGCTAAAATCGGCACGTAAAAAGGATATAGACATTGGTGCTCATTGAAATTTTCAAGACAAATACCTGATGTGTGCTCGAGAGCTGCTGAGAATCCTGAGATTTATTGGAATGCAAAGGGACAGTCTGATTGCTATGTGACGAACTAAAAAAACCGAAATTTTCGCCTGAAGCCAAGCTATTATTGCTTGCAGAAGCAGTAGCCTTATTAGCACCCTCTTGAGAAGCCTTAAAGATAGAATACCCCCCATTATCTTTCAAATTCTTTTGCTGAACTGCTCCTTCTGACTCATGGATAGAATCAAGACCTCCTAGAGCCTTGCTGGTAGTTTCATAAGAAGCCTGAGGCTTCTTCCACGAAGTGGCTAGCTTTATTTCAGCAGATTTGTCCTTTGGAGTGGGTGGATTTCTTTCAAGGTGTTCTAATATTTTTCGAGCTACCTCACTAGAATGCGAAGGAACAGCTAAGACACTTAGGTCGGAGGTTTGTGCCTTGTTCTGCATAGACCAACGCTTTGAAGAACCGCTCATTTTTCCTTTCTTAGAAGCATTGGTGCTTTCCTCCTGAAGATTGTTTACGGGTGACTGAAAATAAGAAAATCCTCTGGGAGTTTCTGAGCCTTTACGTTCCATTTTATGATTGGGACCCACAGATCCACAACCAGAATCCAAGACATTAGCTCTTGTACATACCTGAGTAGTTCAGATGAAGACAATATAATAAGAATTCCAAAAAATTCCTACGACAAATTTCTAAACATCGGCATCAGTACAACATCAGCTTTTGCCATGATATTATTGTTGGGAAAAAAAAAAGAAATAACAACTTATGTGCCCACCAAGGGAACACTCCATTCGTCACTCGATCACAGTCACAACTATTACATAAGTGACAATCTAAGATGAACAAATTAACCATCTGTTCACTTAAAATCCAGCAAGTCTACAGAGGAAGCTGAAACTTTTAGAGAGCCATAATTTTTTTGGTTTGCAATACTGGACTACTTTAAAATAAGCAAAGCACAACAAAGCAAAAAAAAATTTAGTGTTTTTCAATAAGGCTCAAAAGTAGCTCACTGTCAAATGATTCTATCACGAAAGAGATGCTAATTCGGAAAAATACCTGTCCGTATGAAGAAGTTAGAGACTGCGCGTGATGGGCCGGAGGCATTAGATGCTTATCACTGTCGCCTTGAAACTGAATCAACAAGAAGACAAAATAAGCACAAACAAGTCAACAATGTGCAACATTTCAAATTCTAAAGAACATCAGCGCCATAAAATAAAATCTCAACCCCTGTACCTTGGACCAAGAATTTGAACCAATAGTTCTAGAATATGGAGTTCTAGGAAAGTTGAGAAGCCCAAATCTTACTCTTTGGCTAAGCGGTGTCTTATAAATACGTTGATCTTGTGCCATGGCACCTGGCCAACAAATGGATGGCTTAGGTGAAGGTAATGGAATCAATGGTTTTGGTGGAAGTCCATCATCTTGTTGCAACACCTCTTTATCTTTTGCAATCAAACTCTTTGAACCACTGCCCAATTCCAGCGTTCTGTTTTCCATATAGGCCCTTGCAATATCAATAGGGGAAGCGCCAACTTCATTTTGCAGCTATCAAGTTACACACCACAATAAGATGATTTAACAACTAAAATTTAGTAACATGTAAGCAAAAATGCCTCTAAACATGTAGCAACAACTACATATTGTGCTAAATAACATTCAAGCAAGAACTATTGCAAGGGAATAAGCTAGTACACAAAAGAAACCTAATTATCAAGGCATGCCATAAAACAAATTCAGATTAACAGTACCAAATCACTCACAGTAGACTGAGAAAGAGGGGTTGAAGTTTCCCATGTAGTTCTACCAAAATATCCTGGCTCGTCTTCACTTGGCTTTCTTGGAGTTTCAAGCAAAACTGCAGACTCAAGCGGGCTAGAACATTTATTTTCTTGAAGTTTCAAGATTCCATGAATAGCCCGATCGGGATCCTCTGGATTTTGCTCGTACGTTTTGCCACATTCGAGAGAAACCACACCGTGTCCAACAGCTTGGCCACCCAAAGCAGAAGATTTCTGCTCTAGCCCAACATTACAATCATCAGCTGCCCTCGAACGAATAATCTCCAACAAACGATTAATCTCATCTCTGCATTGAAACACAAACCGAGACGCCAATCAATCTACACATACATTTAAGAAACTAAAATTTCAACATCCGCAACACACAAACATCCAAATATACCTCGAAAAATCCTTCTCCTGTATCAACTTCACAATTTCATCAACCCCACCGTGAAGTAACTTTTCCCCATGTTTCCGTGCATCATTCCAATTCTCCACATCAACCACAACACCCTTCAACTTCTGGCCACTCGTTCTACAAACTACATTCTGCATAAAAACCACAACTTCATAACCAAAACGACACAACACGCAGCAGCTAGTTATTTACAACAAAATTACTCACATTCGCGTCATCATTTCCAATCTCTAATTCATCTGACCAAAAAAAAAAACAACAGCAATCAATTAAACCACGTGTGTAACTAATAAAAAGTACAAATAAAAAATCTGAGCTAAAAAGAAGCTAACCGCAATGAATTTCCTCGTTTTGGTCCAAAACGGCGTCGGATTTCGAGAAAAACGAAGGGAAAATATAATTAGCCCCACCGGATATTAACCGGTAAGCAGGATCAACGAGTTTAGAGAACCATCGATGTCGTGGAGTAGGAATTTGCTGCGGGCGAGAGTAGGGAGTGTTAGGTGTGTTTCTTCTGCTCGGTTTTTTGAGTTTTCCTCCGCCTCCTCTGAGCTCCTCGTACGACGGCGTTTCAACAATCAGTCTTCGACTCTCCATTCAGTGGAGAGTGCAGCTTGGCGGTATTTTGATGTGACCTTTTTCTTAACCTGTATTTCTAGTCCTTGAGCTAACGGTTTAGGAACTAAAATGTATTAAAATTAGGAGTTTGCAATTTCATATTTAAAGCATTCAAAGTTTGAAATTATATTTTTTAATATTTTATATTTAATTTATTAGTTAAACTGTACTGAAATTCTGTTAAAATATATTTCTGCATTGGGTGACGAAAATTCTTCGTGAACGATCTGCTCCACTTTTTGTATTCGCATGTTTCAATATGTCATTCAAGTTATCGTCTTCGATTTGATCATCGTTAAATTCCGTCTTCGATGTGGGCTACTCATTACCCAACTGAATCGCCAAGCCAAGGACAACTTACTTCAACTAACGGCCCAACCGAAATTAAAACTAATAATATAGGTGGAGAGACATCGGTGCGGGGATCCCGCTTTGCTGCCCTCTCTAATAACGGGACAGACTCGCCTCAAGTTGGACCTCAAGAGAGCAACACAGCTCTAATAAACAGTGAAGGGCAACGGTACAACAAGGCTGGGGATGGAGCCCAAGTAAATAAGAGACAATCCCAAAACCCCAAACCTCCTACTGGTGTTAAGACTCAACCTATGGGAAACAATAATACTGGCAGCAATAGGAAGAACCCGAGACAACATGGCTCCAGCCAACCCAATGCACAAAACTACAACAAAGATGAAAACCCAACCCAAGCCGCTCCACCATCTTCTGAGCCCGGAACTACTAACAAACAGCAAACTTCTAGCAAGAATTCCTCCCTCAAGATTCCTTCAACTGAAAACCTTAATCCCAACATTTCGGTATACGTTCCCCTCAAACAAAGCTCTGATGCCTCTCTAAGGCCCTTATTACTAAGCAACATTATCCTTGACCCTGCAAATCACTCTGCAGTAGCTTTTCATGAGTTAATAGAATGGGGTGCAAAGACTACGAGGTCATCCAAAGCTAGAGGGCAACAATCGTCCAATGAAGATAAAACTATCTCTAAGGTGTTATCCAACCTTAAAGTTAAGAAGGGAATCAAAGTTAAGAAGCCTTCTAGTGAAGTGTGTCGGGCACTTGCAAAAGACTTAGCAGAAGTCTTAGCAGGAAACTCCACTCAGATTACTACAAAGGAGGGTAATATGGGAGATGCTCTGATGGAGGACAACAACAATCCATGAAGACACTCGAGGCCTTTTATTGTTCTTGGCTACACTTTCTTATACTGTATATATCAATGGATGCTAGCAATCTATTTGTGTGGAATTGTAGAGGT
>CANYCX011382554.1:0-14028 GCA_948193385.1 Breynia disticha f. nivosa | reverse complement strand
GACTTCAAAAGGCTCAAGGCCTTCACACTTTTTCTAGTCCTCCCAAAGAATGCTTGGAAGTGCTCTGGGAAGATCTCCAAGGAGTTGCTTTTCCTAGATCTGTTTCTGATTCATTGTAATATTGGTCTGTAACTGACCCCTATGTAACCAAAAAAAAAAAAAATTAGTTGCTTGGCTTAGTTGAAGTATAAAATATAAAAAATATAAAAGGGTCTTCTAAAAATTGTAAAAATAGGAAAAAAAAATTATGTATAATTGAATCTGATTTAATTTTGATATATTTTAAATACAACCAAAATAAAGATGTATTTTTTACAAATAGAGACTTGAAAATGTACATTTTTATTATTTATTACAAGAAAACATAAAAGGAATTTACATTTTTAGAGAGAGAAAATGAAGAAGAGAGAGAAGAGGTAAAATGGGCCAGAAATAGGCCCAAACGTTTTGAATGGAAAGCTGAAATTTAAAATAAACGCTCCAAAGGATTACATAGCCGTTAGAAATATCACACTCACCTTCTCCTTCCATTTCAATCCAACGCCGCTCTCTATCTCTCTCTCTCACACACATACACAATTTTACGATCTTCACTTTCTAGTTTCAACACCATGGAAGGTATTCATTCTTTCTTTCGTTCTAATTTCTTCATTTTCTACAATCTTAATAATCCTTCTTTCATTTTTTTTGCCAGATCCAACGGTGGATCGCGACTCAAATCCCACTCTTTTGTCTCTCTCAGGTTTCTTCCTACATTTCTCCTTCTTCTTTTTTTTTCGATAACTAATTTGTTGAATTTCTTTTTTGTTGATTTATCAAAATTTGTTAGTTCGTAAAATCTTTATAGTGTAGTTGAAGTGCAACCCTAAAACACGCTAATTTGAGGCTTGAAAGTAGAAGTGTTTGTGCTTTTATGTATGTAAGAATTATGATATAATTAAGCTATTTGGTTCTTTTTGAATAATTGTTTGGAATTAGTCGATTGATTTGTTGTATTTATTTTATGCTTATGTGTAATTAGCGATTTTGTTGTAATTAGGCTAATTTTGGGTCTTTATTGGATGGTTTTTCGAATTAGCTGACGGAACACCGAATTCTATGAATGAGAGCAATGAAAAGATTTCTTCGATTCAAGAGCCTACGTTACCCATTTTGCAAAAAATTATGGATCTGAGTGAAAAAATTCAGGTACCGATAAATCTTTTTTTGGATTTTAAATTTATAGAAGAGGACTATTTTTCTGATTTGTTTGTTTGGCTGAACTAGAATTTGAAGAAAGAACATGCAATACTCAATGACCAAGTGAAGAGTGTCACAACTGAACCGTTTCCATACCCCGAAGTTTTAGAAACTCTTCGGAATCTTGGTAAGTTCTTTTCCCTGAGGAAATTGAATTTGTAATCATATTTTTTCACCAGCACTAACTTGTTCTGTATTTTTCGGATTTTTTAGGGAATGAGTATGAGGTTTTGAAGAAGAAGTACTTGCAAGAGTCATATGAACGAAAGAGGCTTTATAATGAAGTCATTGAGCTTAAAGGCAATATTAGGGTCTTTTGCAGATGTAGACCCCTACAACAAGGTGAAATTGATAATGGCTCCAGCTGTGTTGTTGAGTTTGATCCGTCCCAAGATAATGAACTGCAGATTATTTCCGCCGACTCCTCTAAGAAGCAATTCAAGTTTGATCATGTGTTTAAGCCTGATCACAATCAAGGTAACTTGAGATCTTAATTGCTGTGTCTATGATGATAAATGTTCATTTGTGGTTTTTACCCCGTTCAGCTTCTAATATCACAGTGTTTAACAATGTCCAGAGGCTGTTTTTGCCGAAACTAAACCGATTGTGACTTCAGTACTGGATGGCTATAATGTTTGCATATTCGCATATGGGCAAACTGGAACCGGTAAGACATTTACCATGGAGGGAACCCATGAAAATAGGGGAGTGAACTATAGAACTTTGGAAGAATTGTTTCGGATTTCTGAAGAGAGAAGTGGTGTAATGAGATATGAGCTATTGGTTAGCATGCTGGAGGTTTACAATGAAAGGATAAGGGATCTATTAGTAGAAAACTCCAGCCAGCCACCTAAAAAGTAAGTGTACTATTTTGCACATTCTGTTATGGTGAATATTTACATTAGTTAATAAAATTTTCTTTGACCATGGATTAGAATACCGGGTTTGCATGTACAATTATAATTGACTACATTAGTTGATCTTTATATTTGCCTCAACAAACCATTCCACTTTTCATGCCTGAAGGTTGGAGATAAAGCAATCAGCTGATGGAACACAAGAAGTACCAGGGCTTGTTGAAGCCCGAGTTTACAACACAGATGAAGTATGGGAAGTGCTTAAATGTGGAAGCCGAGCCAGATCAGTTGGATCCACTAGTGCTAATGAGCTTAGCAGCCGGTCTCACTGGTAATCTTGAAAGCTGTGATACTGATTTCTTCACGTTATTTACAAAACAAACAAAAAAAGTCCATTTCTGTAGTGATAGGTTTATTGGTATGTCGTTGAACTAGAATTAAATGACATTTGCGAATTGTACAGATGAATTTGGAAGGGGATGACCTTACTCAAGTTTTATATGTTTCTGACCAAAATTTTCTGATGGATACAGTTTGTTGAGGATAACTGTGAGAGGGGAGAATTTAATAAATGGGCAAAGAACCCGGAGTCACCTTTGGCTGGTAGATTTAGCTGGCAGTGAACGCGTGGGGAAGATTGAAGTTGAAGGTGAAAGACTGAAGGAATCTCAGTTCATAAATAAATCTCTCTCTGCACTTGGAGATGTTATCTCTTCCCTTGCTTCAAAAACAGGCCACATTCCCTACAGGTCTCTCGCCCTCTCTCTCTCTCTCTCACACACACACACACACACTATTGTTTATTAGAAACAGGTGTGAGCACTGCTGTTTTGAACTAACTAGGGTACTTTATTGTGTGTATTAGGAATTCAAAGCTCACTCATATGCTGCAGAGCTCTCTTGGTGAGCATTACTTGGCATTTGTTGGATTTGTAGTGAGATCCATTTTCTTGGAATTCGCTGATGAAATATGATGTACAGGAGGAGACTGCAAGACCTTGATGTTTGTTCAAATAAGCCCTTGCTCTTCTGACCTTGGAGAGACCCTTTGTTCACTGAACTTTGCCAGTCGTGTGAGGGGAATTGAAAGCGGCCCTGCTCGTAAACAGGCAGATCTTACAGAGCTTTACAAGTACAAGCAAATGGTCTGCATTCATGATGAAAACAACTTCAGCAAAAATATTTTTTTTGCTTGTTTTCCAGTTCCAGCAACTGATATTCTCCCGTTGTCCATACTTTGTCAATTCAGGCAGAAAAGATGAAGCAAGATGAGAAAGAAACAAAGAAGTTGCAGGATAGTTTGCAGTCGTTGCAGTTAAGGCTTGCGGCCAGAGAACATATTTGCAAAAGCCTTCAGGAGAAGGTAATTATAGAAATATCAAGTTTCATCCTGTTTTGGATTACAACATCATAAATTCATCTCAAATTTGTTATCTATAGCCTACTGCTAAATGCCCTACAATCTTCTTTATACGCAAAAACTCCTCCGTCTTAACCAATGGTTTTGTAAATTTGACAGGTGAGAGACCTTGAAAACCAATTGGGGGAGGAAAGAAAAATTAGACTGAAGAGTGAAACAAGGGCTTTTGCTGCTGCTTCTTCCCAATCTTCATTGCCATCTGTGAGACAGGCAGCAGTAAAAACAAAGATAGATCAGAAGCCACCTTTGGGTCCTTCAAAGTTAAGAATGCCACTGCAAAAAATCTCCAATTTGATGATGCCTCTTCCGTCTCCTCGCCCAACGCGGAAAACCACCACATTTACTGCTATACCTTCATATAAGGACAAGGAGAACATGAGAATGCTCCGATCTGCAGTTGATGATGGAACAAGCAGAAGAGACCTTATGATGAAACCAAGACGCAGTTCTATTGCCGTCAGGCCTCCTCCAACAACCTCCTCTGCACAGATTCATCAGCCTAGGCGACGGGTATCTATAGCTACCCTCCGGCCCGAGCCAAACTCCAGCATGACAACACCGCTCCACGCGTCATCCTCGCGCAATGCACTTGGTAGGCAATCCTTTGTTGATCCGAGAAAGGCAAGGTACTCAAGGTTGTTTACTCCATTGCCAGAGCTGACAACAGCAGCATCAGAGACAACACCAATAGCAGCAACCAGGACCAGTAGTAAGTTCACGGGAAGTCCTCCAACACAAGCCGCCGGTTCGTGGAGGCCGAAGCTTCCTACAGGCGTCGCGCTGCAACGAAAACCGCTGGTTTGGAGTCCACTTAATCAGAGAAATGCAAAGAATTACAGGAAATCTTCATTGCTGCCTTCTCGATTCACACCTGAGATGCAATGAAGCAATTATTGGCAGATAACAATTACTTCCAAATCTGTTTTCTCCTTCATTGTATTGAATTTCAAAGGAGATAATTACAGATGTATGCCTCTCTTGCTTACAATTTTCTTTCTTTCTTTTTTTTTTATCAAATTTTTAGTGACGCCCATTGTTTTTGCTTGTAAACATTCTTGTTAATCAAATTCTTACAAAGATAAGGAAGGCTTAAGCTGCATTTTGGAAAATATTTTTCATGAAAATTAAGTTTCTGATTCTTATTTTCTGAAATCATATTATTTTTTTTGTATTTCATACTCAAATATTTAAAAAAAGAATAAAAAACGCAATTTCATATTTTATATAGGAATATATTCTCTCTTTTTTTACAATTAGGAATATATTTTTTTATAAATATACTAAGAATAATTATCTTTCTATTAATTTTTAAACTATAATTCTATTGAATTATTTTTCTATTTATAACAAAAATTAGAAAATTAAAAATATGTTCTCAAAAATTAAATTTTTGCAAACAAAAAAACATAAGTTTTCTTTTTTATTTTCACAAAAGAAACATAATTAAGGGTTGAAGCATGATGATTAAGGGCGGAAAGTAGTAAAAATAAGACTCATCATTACAAGTGTTGGAAAAGAAATCTGGACCGTAGATCTAGTCGTAATACGTAGTTGAGTTCCGTAGTATTGGTCGCACGTTATTACAAGTTGAAAACAAAAAGAAAGTAGCCGTTCGTGGTATAATATTAGACAATTGGACCGTTGGAAAGAAAAGAACCGTTGAAGATATCCACTTTTAGACTTCACTTCAAAGACAAAACTGAAAGAGTGGAACACATAAGAATATTGGAACTGACCCATGTTTGTGTCTTAGTTTTATAGTGTAAGAGTGAAGAGAGAGAGACCCACTTGTGGGAAGTGTTCTTCTTTTTGTTCTGTGTTGGTCAGTTTTGAGGTTTAGTATTTGTAATAATAATGGTTGCTAGAACCCCACCTAAGCAGAGGAGAGTTGTGGTGGCTCCTCTTAATCCTGCTCTCATCAGAGAAACATTAAGAAAGGTAACAAATTTATGACTTTCTTCCCCAAAAAGAAACTAAAAAGATGAAGTTTTTTTGTTTTAGAAGTGGAGTTTTATAGAATTGAGAAATGGGTTCTTGTCAGAATTTTTGAAAGATTAATGTTTTGTTGGAATTGTGAAGGTGGATAAATGCATGGCAAGATTGCAAGAGCTGCAATATACAGTGACTGGTGGGAACAAGGTGATAGGAGGAGTTAGTTTGAGTCCTAGAAGTACAAGAGGATATCTAAGAACCAGCCTCAGATGCAAGCAAGAATCTTTAAGGTAGTTCTCTGTTTCTTCATTCATGCATTAAGATTTCAAGTTTCTTCTCTCTGTATTTTGATTTTGAAACCAGAAGTTTTATTTCATTTTGAAGGATCAAGAGTTCTTCACCAAGAAAATCTCCAGGTGGAAAGTTTCCAGCCTCTTCAGTAGGTCTCTCTCTCTCTCTCTCTCTCTCACTGCATTCATGTTCTTGAAGATCAGTTATTTGATTGAATCAGAAGTTCAAACTTTGTAAATGAGATTAATTGAACAGTTATGATGCTTGAATGCAGGGGAATGGCAAAGAATGTCACTACCAGCAATGCTAGTAGGTGAAACAGTGGGAGAGATTCTTCAAGCAACTCAATTTGCTAGAGAAATTGTTGCAGCAGTAGCTCCTAAAACTGCCAAGAAAATTGCAGTTCCTGAAGACCCTAAAACTCCAATGACTCAAACCAGAAAACAGAAGCCAAATCCTGAAGTTACTGAACTCAGGTCCAAAAGAAAGAAAGAAAAGCGAAACAAGCAAGAATCTATCAGAACAGAACACAATTCCCCGCGACTTGGAAGAGCTCGGTCGCGAATTAATTTTAAGGTTTCACCTCCGAAGAAGGCAGTGATGGAGAAGGAAAATGTTCAGTATTCGGCTAATAGAGTGTCTCCAAGGCACAGGCCATGGGCTAGAAAGACTATTTTGTTTCCAAACCCTTTGTTCCTTTCTGCAGATTCTTCACAACAGCAGAAATTCAGCAAGACTAGGTCTCCGATGATTTCGAGACAGAAAAACACTTCTTCTTCTGCAACTCCACATAAATTCTTGATCAAGTCTCCTGTGAAAATCAAGTCTCCACCAAAACATAAGAGCCCACCAAGGACAAAGAGCCCTCTGGTGTCTTTACTGTCACCAACTAGAATTCCAAACATGAGCAAAAAGTCTCCAAAGTTATCAACTGCTTCGAAACTAAGAAGATCATTCTCGCCTTCAAGACTGGCGAATCGGCTGATTTCGCCATTGAAGAGCAGAAAGAATGTACAGAAGATTGATGTTATAACAAGTGGATTGAAACAGAGGCCGGTTACAGCACCAAGGAGGTTTTCATTTGGAACTTATGCATGAAAGTGTGAAGATTTTTCCGTTTCATATACATCAATATCCACAGTTGATTCATTTTTTATCTTTCTCTCGATTGATTGACAAGTTTTTTTTGGCCTTTTGTTCAAATTTGTTGAAGATTGTAGTTGTTACAATCAATGTCCATAGTTGAAAAGTGTTGGCTTTTTTGCTTCTGTTCTGTTCATTGTGTTGTTCAGTGTTGCACTGTTACATATGTAAATCAACCTTAAAATGGCAATTAGTTTCTCTTGTGGCCACTGCAAAATTCCAACATTTCAGCAAAGACAACATTTAGTATAGACAACATTTAGTGTCGAAAGTAGATATGGTCTGAATTTGTGTCGATGATGAAGGCAACATGCACAATTCAGCAAAAGAAAACGTAGTCTACAATGAATTATTTCGAGACTTGAAATAGGAACATGTTTCAACATTTCAGCAAAGACAACATTTGGTATAAATTTAGAGTCGAAAGTAGATATGGTCTAAATTTGTGTTGATAAAGGCAACATAAGCAATTCAACAAAAAAATGTAATATACAAGTTTATTTGGTATTCTAATTCTGGAGCATAGTTTTGTGACAGAAAGAAAACACAAAAAGGGTCAACAACTCTTTAACTGGGCAATGAATCTGTAAGATAAAGTGGTGGGAGTGGCATAAACTTTCAAAAAGAACTTGTCTGAGTAATAGGTTACATTATGACTGATGCTGTTGGCTAAGAGAACTTCAACAAAAAACACATGAGCTCATCTCTCAAAACCCACAAGGTAAAATGGAGAAGAAAATAGTTATCACTCAACTCAATTATTTTACACTGAATGTGCTCACAAAATCAATGCATGAAGGAAAACTTCTGCTTCAGAAACACAAGCCCTCTCTCAGTAATGCTGTTGTATATGGTGAAATCACAATTACCGTTTATTCTGTGCAATGAGAAATTTGCAATGGTATACATGCACAGCAGCCAAAAGCGTCCATGCCGGGTAATATCTTGGCACTGTTAATCAGCAAAAGACTACTCGAAAGGTTCGTCTTTTCGATTATTTGCTCGGAGAAGCAAATCTTGTCCGCTCTCTTTGTCTACACAGAGCTCGATCTTTGGGGGATGATGTTTTGCCGGCCACACCAGCTTGACGCATCATTTCTGCAAACAAAATTTTTCAGAAGATTAATGCCTATACAAATCATTGATAGAAGGGAAAATAGCGAAACTCTACCTCTCTGCCTCTCGATCTCTTGGTCAAGCTCTTCTTTCCACTTCCTCTGTATCTCAGAGAAGCTCTTGCTGAGAAAGCAAACAATTTCTACTCAAGATATAATCCATGATAAACAGATGATCAATCAATATAAGAAAATGTCAAAGTACTGACCTTGGACTGCTTGAATCTGGCTGAGAATCAACTAAAAGATTCTTGTGATCATTACATTGAGGGGACAAATTGTCCCCGGATGTCTGATCACTAGCATTGCCAACATTTGAGATACGCCTCTTATTACTCCCAGGGCTACAGCTACTTAGAGCATCAGTTGCGGCAGAAGGGCTCCCGACAGGGAATCGACTAGGTGACCTGCTTTTAGGAGGTAGTTTCAAGTAAGTCGGAGGAGTTTCATCTAGTGGACTATCTGGAAAGGATGGCGCACAAGATACATTGAGACTGTTGTAGAACTCTTCATATAATGGTGTTTGCAGCTTCTTGAGTTCCAAAGCCTGAGCATTCAATCACATGTTCAACGTCAGACTCTCCTGTAATGGGGATTCAAAATGATGCCACTGGAACTGGCTAATAGTAAAACTAACGAGTGATACCTTCTCATCCAGAAAAGCTTTAATTTTAGTCATAGCTAATTCGTCATCATCCTCAGAGAATGACTCAGCACAAGGAAGTGAAAAATTATCATCCCTCTGATCAAGCTGATATGTATCCGCTGTTATTTCCTCTTTGCCCAGTTCTTCAGTTCCATCAATTCTGGCAACCTGATCCCTTGGAAGCTCATCTTTACGCTCGCAATTCTGATCCTAAAAAGGACTCGCCAAAAAGTTATATGGTTTGAGTACTAGATGATCATACAAAATATTCCCCCGGACAATAATTTATACATGTAGCTATTTACCTTGGGACAGTTATTAAAACAAGAATTGAATTCTGCTTCACTTCTAGTAAAATTATCGTTGCCAATTTGATACGTATCATCATCGCAGTTCTTTGTTCCCCAGACATCCTTGTTTTCTAATAGTTTCTTGGGGTCAATTGAGAAGTCCAGGCTTCCCAAATTACAGACATCATCGCTCATAGCAGATTTAGATGTCATTTGACTGGAAAGATTGAAGATAAATGATTTATATGCAAGCAGAGTATCAGCTCAGAAGAAAAGATTTTTTAGATCGGAAAACTTACTAGGTATCAAGGTTAGCAGTCGGCAGTTGCGATGTAATTTCAGCATCTCCCTGATGGTAAAATAAATTCCTTCATCAAGAACAAGGTAGAAGACAGCATTTAATACCCAAGGTTAATAACTGTAGTTCAATAAGACAAACCATGTCAAGAGTACGGATAACAGGATCAGATATTCCTTGCTTTCCAACAATGAATGGATGCTGCAAGAAATTGAATAAGCATTATTCAAAGAAAATTATCACAAGAAATTCAAAATGATTAAAACTGAACCAATATATTGCCACCAAGTATGCCTATTAGTAGCGGCACAAAGATGAATGTTAAATTACCTGCAACAATGTAGATGCATCTGACCTCATATTTGGTTCTCTGCCATTAATGAAAGATTGTCGATTTAGAGTTTCAAATAGAGGGATGTACAGAAACTATATTAAATCAACCCTTAAATATCGGACTGATACTCTGAAATTGTGAAGCAAGCATGTTTTCATGGCACCATATTGACTTGACATCTTATTAAGTCCACAGCATCACCAATGGTAAATAAACATTTAACTCAAACGGATAATAGACGACAAGGTCAAATACAAAAGAAAACACACGCCACAAAGGAGGGAAAGAAAAAAACAAGGAAAAGCAGTACTTTGCCAAGCATTTGAGTAGAAAATCTTTTGCTTCAGTGGAGAGATGCTCAGGGATTTCTGGATGAGACTTTGTCGACCCTATATGGAACAGGGCAGCAACCTGTCAGTAGTTTCTGTTAGTACAACACAAAAGAAAGTAAATCCTTCAAAAAAATGAATCAATCTACAATTTTAGATACCTCTTGGTACTGCTGACTCCACGGAGGCTTTCCAGTGGCCATTTCTATCACAGTACATCCAACGCTCCATATATCAGCAGAGCTAAAAAAAATTGTTTCATAGCATAATAAGCAGTTGGTTATATCAGATCTTAGTGTGTGGAAGTATCTAACACAATCAGCATGTAAATAGAGGAAAAGAATAAAGATTGTTCTTACAAGCTATGGCCAGTCTGTAGAATGACTTCAGGTGCCATCCAATAGGGTGTACCCTTCATTGACTTTGCTCCTGTCATAGTAGCCTAGAGAAAAGAAGAATCTATGTTAGAAGGTGTTTTATGGCTGCACATACGAAGTATTGATGCCGCAAATGCTGAAACTATCCATCTGGATATGAAGTGCATACCAGTTCGACAACCTGTTTGGATGCACCAAAATCTGCAAGTTTAATGCATCCCTTGTTATCTACAAGGATGTTAGCCCCCTACAAGCAAATACAAACACCATCGATTATAACATACACGAAAAGATTTCCAGGGATCAATTTCTATATAGCTACAACTCATGGCCATTTCAAAATACCTTAATGTCTCTGTGCATAATTCCATTATTGTGCAAGTACTCTAGTCCCAGCAATATCTGCTTTGTATATGTTCTTATAACCTGGTCAAGATATTCACACGTAAGGTTCGTGGCAAGACTCATAATAAGCACAAGTAAAGCTAACAAAGACTTACTGCCTCAGGAAAGGGTCCAAATTTTCCTAACAGGGATGAAATTGATCCGCCAGGGACAAATTCAAGCAAAATGTTTAAGGATTCTTCCTCCCTTACTATACCCAAATATCTCTGCAGAACAAAATCAACTACTAGTCCAATATGGTAGTTCAGTCAACAAATCAGTAAGTGAAAATAAAATACAACCACTCACAACAATGTTTGGATGAGACAGATTCTTAAGAAGCTTCACTTCTTCTTCAAGCTCTCTGATATGAGCCTATTTTTAGCATAACCAGGTTAAGTTAATCAGGCTATAAATCATCAAACTTTAATGCTCCATGAAAACTCCTTAAAAATGGTCAAAAGAATCCCCACATGGTTATGAACCAAGTAACATAATGTCATTCAAATTTACCACAAAAATGCAAAAGGAAGTATAAAATTCCTCGTAAAAATAAATAACTTTGGAATTTCTCATGAACTTTTACCACTTGAATAAATGCTATCAATTTGTTTGGCGCGATAACTTCTCAAAGCCAATTCAAAGCTCACATTCAAAATGACAAAAAACTTAAGCTTTCAACTATCCTGATGTTACTAATGTATCCATACCTGTGCTCTCTCTCTTGTAGCACCGTTAGCTGCTAGCAAAACCTGAAGTTTTAATAAACACAGATTAGGCTCAAACCACTCCGAAAATCAAGTTTCTGCAAAACTAACCAAAACCCAATCAAGCTTTCACAAAATGGCACTCCAAACATCCAATATGAACTAAAGTCCCATTTCAAAATCAGATCCTCCATTTACAATTTCAATCAATCAACAATCCAAAACAAAACCAAAACCCACTTCACCAATCCAAGAAAGACACCACCCATTTCAAGAATCAAACTTTAAAAACAAACAAATTTCACAAAGCCCCATTTCAAAAACCAGAACTTTAAACCCCTTCACAAAAAATGACAAACTTCAAAGCTTCAACAGTATTGAAGCAATAACAAATGCTTAGTATAAACAAATTGACAAAAATCCATTTCAAGAATCAAACTTGAAACCCCAAAAAGACTCCAACTTCAACACAATTGAATCAAAACCAAGTACTCGACAATAACCAAATTAAAAAAATAAATAAATAAACAAAAAATAAAACTACCTGTTTAACAGCCAAAAGCTCTCCAGAATCAAGGTTCATTCCAACATAAACCTGACCAAAAGCACCACAACCAATCAACTCTCCTTTCCGATAACGGATCGAAGTGGGTTTAGAAAATATTCTTGATTTACGAATGCAAGAATTTAACTTTTCAACTAAAACCCCTGTTAATGCACAATTATTATTATTATTAATATTGTTGTTAGTGTTTTCTTGATTGCGAAACACCATTGATCTTCGAACTGATCCAAGAAAATCTTGCATTTTTATGTACAGTATGTGAGAGAGAGAAAGAGAGGAAGTGATTATTAATGTGTTGAGGGGGTTTTGATTTTGGTCGGCTAAGTAAGAAGAAAAATGTTATGGAGTGAGAGAGAGAGAGAGGAGGGAAGAGTTGGAGATGGTTTTTTTTTGAAAAAAATTAAATAATTATGAAAACTAACGGTAGGGATAGTCCATGTGGCGATACGCTATTGGATGGGATATACCCTTTGACTCTTAAAGCAACTTTGCAGAAGATTATTCCAAAATGCACTAATTTCATACACTTATTATAGTGTATGGCCGTACACTTTTACAGAACGAATTCAAGCAACAGATTTTAATGGTCAGACACAGTGAAAATAAATTTAATTTTTTAATTTATTTAGTAAAATAATTTTTATTTTACGTAATATCTACATTTTCGGTTAAATAAAGGAGTCTCATCGAGTCTTTTATTCAATAATCTCATATTAAAATTTACCAATGTATTGTATTTATTCTAATCATTTTTATTTTTTTGATATTAAAAAATTATTTTATTGTATTTATTATAATTAATTTTATTTTATTTTTAATATTAAAAAAATAATTATTCTAATTTAATTAGAGTTATGTTATGTTAGTAGTATCAAACTAAATTTTCAAATGTTTTAAGTTATTTTCAATAAAATTTAATATTCTATTAATTTAATTATCACATTTCTTAAATTTAATAATACATTTAAATTAAAAAATATCTCATTTTATTTCTACTTAATTAATATATTATACTAGTAGTATCAAATTAAATTTTTAATGCTTTTATCCTGTCTACATTTGTACTTTGTAGTTCTTTTTTACTATGTTTTTTGTGTAGTATGATCTTCTCTATTGTTTTCTTTCTGTATTATTTTTTACTCAATCATTTTATCGATCCCTAAAAAAATTTGATCTGTGACTAGTGGTGAACACAAGTCGAGTCGGCTCTTTTTTGGTTTAAGAATCGGATATGACCCAAATTTTTTGTTATTTCGGTTTAGGTCTTAAAATAATAACCTATATATTATTACAATAATAAAATCGAAAATTTTCCAACATATTCTTTTTATAATATTTTTTATTTGGTACTTCTCTAGCAAGAAAGAGCTTTGAGTTTCTTTTTGCATCCTGACTTCCAGACCAGAAAAAATTGAAACAAAATTTATGGATTGAACAGTGGCAGAGGAAATGACGCACCCGATTTGCATAGGCTCGGTGGAACCCTCCGCGGACTGAACTTGCTGGTGGTGGCTGTGCGGAGCATGTCGATCTTCATGTTCCATTGATGTTCTCGAGTTTCCTCCAACTGTTGCATATAAAATTCATGTTTTTTTTAAAGTAGTAGCATAAATATACATTGTCAACCAAGTTGGATACTTTGATTCTTAATGCATTATTGGTTTTCAATAGCATTTTTTTCCTACAAACCAAGAAATGAAAAATTAATTACTTGGTATTATCATTATATACCGAGAGCAATGATTAAGAAACAAGATAATATTTATCTTTGTTTGAAGCTTTGAGAGTTGATGATTCATAGATTGGGTCTGAGTACGATTAAATAAGATATAAAAGTGATTAATTACGCTATAATTTAAACAAATAAAGATTGGATGGGTATGAAAGCAAAACATGTAACTTTGTTAGTCGGATTTGCTTGAGTGACATATCAAGCTAATGCTCAATTTGCTCAAGCTTTGTGGAGCTCACTCCCCCCAAATTTTTCCCGAGAAAGTTCCTACACAATGGTATGCAGAAATCGCTGTTATAGCACAACTCAAGAACATCTAAAGATCCTTCCTTAATTGTACATTAAAGGTAGAGTATCTATCTCTGTAAA
>CANYCX011382245.1:0-13121 GCA_948193385.1 Breynia disticha f. nivosa | reverse complement strand
CTTTGGTTCGGTTCGGTTATGCCCACCTTACTCCTTGGTGTGGGTATTGGAGTACCTAGGTGATATAAATGTGGTTGAAGGTGTTTGGGGTCATTTTGGGTGTGTGGGAATGTTGTTTGGAGTTATGGAATGTGTTTGTGTTTTGGAATCTTATTCAAACTTGTTTCTGGCCTAATTTAAACACTTTTCGTAACCCAAATGTTTGAATAAGATTCAGTGAAATAAGAATTAATACCGATTATATGATAAGTATACAGAATTCGGATTACAAACATAGTGAAATGGATATGAATACAATTTATATGTTTATATGATAAGATATATGTGCATTCATATATATATATATATATATATATATATATATATATATGTGTGTGTGTGTGTGTGTGTGTGTGTGTGTGTATCAATCAAACATATATATATATATATATATATATAACTTTTAGAATCTCAGTTTCAGTTAATGATATGAATTGATAAGTTAGATATAAAATGATTACTTACTGATCTCGCAACTCACTAATGTGCAATTTGTATATTTTGATTTCAAGTTCAAATAGATGGCTAGAAGCTAATCTTCTGAGTTTATTGGAAGGTGGATAAGCTGTTGCTCCTCTGCACTCTCTCTACACAAGACATGTTTCCATGTAGATATGTACAGACGGATGTTTGCATGTAGTGTGTGTGATATGATTATAATCAGGACATGTATGTTCGATCTTGAGTTTACGTTATATGATATAAGATACATGTTTGATTGATTTAGGTTGATATTTGATTGATACACAGATATACAATAGTTGCACACAAGTCATTTCTAACAACACAGACACTCTATTATAGTTGAACAGGGAGCATGTTAGTATAACACGGGATTGTGCCCATAGGACGTATTACACTAATACGGACCGTGTTTCAAACTGTGTCTCAGACCGTGTTTTATACTATTATATGTTAAAATAGTGTGGGATTAATTAATAAATAACAGAAAAATAATAGTACACAAAAAAGTTTTAAATTATTCAGCATTACAAGTTAATTAAAAGCTTAATTACATAATTACTAGGATAATTACTTTAGGGTGTTACAATACTGGAGGAGTTCGAGTAGTGTGTACTTAGTGTATGGTAATGGATATATATCTAATCATATTTTTAACATTTCATTCAACATTTAAAACCTAATAATTACAATTTTTTTATTCATATTCATATATCTATTGTTTATATTATTTATTTACCATTTACTTATTAATTATAAATCATTTTTCTATGAATAAGATTATGGCACAACCATTCACATGGTCTGAAACACAACCCGTGTTAGTGTAAAATGTCTCATAGGCACAATCTCATCTTAAACTAGCACGCCCTCTGTTTATATACAAGTGCCTATGTTAACTGGACGCAACCCATATTAATCCTGTTGTAATCACAAATACATCTGAAATCAAATTTATATCAATGAAAACATAACTTTCAATCTCATAACCATTTGTTCAAGATCATCAACCATAATTATAGAATCATAATGAACATACCATGTATATAATCATATATATATATATATATATATATATCTAACATCTAACAAAAAATCATACCAACACACATAACATGCATAATGTGTGTGTGTGTGTATATGTGTGTGTATGGGTGATATGTCTGGGCAAAAAGAGAGAGTGTGAAGGAGCTTCAGCAACCCCACCTACTAATCTGACTATCAAGCTCCTATCTTTTGTCTATACTTGAAATTCAAAAATGCACAACTAATAAGTTGTGAGCTCAGTGAGTAATAATTATTAATCAATAAATCACATATCATAATACCAATAATTCATCGTATAGAACATTTGTATAATCAACCATAATAATCATATATTCATTCAAATCATATTAATCTAATTGTTCTCCATTTCTGCTTGTTCTCCTTTTCTACTCGTTCTCCAGATTAATAAATATTTTTATCTCCACCATTATCACAATCTCCACCCATCAATACACAATCCATATACCATCACATATAACATTCAACATTAATATACATATAATCTCATACCTATATAATTCGATCATGTAACTCGTATACCTCTCTCGATATCAATCTTACATACCTATATACCTTTCATTCACGATATATATAATCTCAATATATTATATATAAATATTTCTATGATTAACTATATATAAATGATTAGGTGGCTCACCTGATCAACTAAAATACTCGAAGGTTTTTGGACTTTGACTCTAATCATGTCGTTTAATCTATCATCTTATACATATTAAACAATCATAAATAATACAACACTTACATTCAATTAAGTTTAACTCTGTGTGTGTATGTATGTATGTGTGTATATATTCTCACTTTATCATTTTATCCTTCTTTTCTAACAATTTTACCCTTATATCCCTTATGATTCTCTTAACTCTAACTTAACCAATATGAAATTCACTATTAATTACCTCTTTTCTCTTGCTTTTGATTTTTCTCCATGGATTTTCTCCTTTCCTTTTGATTTTATTGATGAAGATGTTTCAAATTTAGTGTATGGAATTTTTTTCGATTGAAATTTGAGCATTTTTCTCCTTTCTTTTAGTATTCTGGTTAACATGAAGCAATTGCAAGCTTATATATATTAACTCTGCCAGCTTCTTCTTATTTGTTTTTAAGTTTACAAAAATTGATAGCACAACACGGTCGTGTTACTTTATGATATGAAGTCCGTACAAACACTGTGTTAAACAACACGACCATCGTGCTTATAAATTTTTAGAAACACGCCTACTGTAGGAACTAACACGGTCATGCTCATACTTTTCCAGGAGTACGTCCACCATGTCCAATGGCACACCCAGCGTGTCGAATTTCTGAAATCAACCTGTTCAATTCTACCACTATTTCATATACTTATTCACATACATTCTTAATCCAACATGTTTCTAAAATTTATGCATTTAATTTATTCTTAATTTATATATCTATTTCATTAATTATAGTTTATTATGATAGGATGTGATAGGTGATGTGTCCGATGGATTGGTTGGTTTTACTGACTCAAATCATGGTGAAAATCTCATGAAAGGAAGATCATTGACCTGTTATATCTTCACTCCGTTTGGATGTGTGATTAGTTGGACAACGTCGTTACAACTAACGGTATAGCTCTGTCAATAATAGATTCAAAGTATATATCCTTGTGTAATTTGGGCATGAATTTCCTAAAAGCTTGTATCTTTTCTGATAGCCAGAGTACTTTGTGTTTGACAAACAATTTGGTGTATCATAAGTTGACAAAACATATAATATAAGATTACATTTTATCATGGATGTGATTGACTATAATGTGTTCAATTGTTGAGTTTAATCAATTTTCTGAAGTGTTTTGAAGTCTATTTGTGGCAGGCATCGAGACAAAATAGGTTTGGAGTTATATCGGCTTGTTATAGAGCATTGACAAAGTTACAGATGGTTACGTGTTGTAGTACAAAAGTATAGTTCTTCGTGTAGTACGTCGCAAAGTTACACAGATGTATAATTAGGGTATATGATTGTATATGTGCATGAGAATATTTAGGTGACTACACGACCAAGTAAACGGGCGTGCAATGAATCGTGCATTGAAACCTAAAGTTACACGAATAAACATACATTCGTGTCTTTGGTCTGTGTAGAGTCAGAGAATTGTTACATTGAATTAAGTGAAAGGCACATGTGTCTAATTTCCTAATAGTAGTTATCTTCAAGACGTTCTTTGGGCAAATTTTTTGGTGAGGATGCATAAAACGTCCTCACCGCACTATTCATGAAGACACTATGTCACATTCATAGAGTCCTTTGTAAAATTATGTAACTTCTTTTTTTTGTTACATAATGAAATTTTTTTTGTTACAAAAAATAAAAATGTAGCTTTACATTATGTAACTTTTCATGTTTTAACTTACATAATCTTACACATGTTATATAATGAATGAATGTCCAACGATTATAAGGACGTTCTCATCAATAACGGATGAGGATGTTCCCACTCAAGAATACACCCGTTCTTTGTTTTACACATTCTTTTCTTAACAATGACATGAGGTCCTTCATAAGAATTAGCCATGTACAACAAATCCATTAATCTTAATTGAACCAACTGCTCTAGCCTTTTGAATATCATCATTATATATAATAAATTCAACTAACTAACATCATTATTTTTCAGAATTAAAAAACAAAAAGTAAACATGATGTTCCAAACATTAGAATTGTGAGTGGAGTTTTGAAAAGCAAGCACACGGGCAAAGCTTGATGATAATAATGAAGTGAGTTTTGAATGAAGTCAAGTTTTGTTAGGTTTATGTCCTCATTAGTGACATACAAATCCTAAATGTCAAAAGCCAACCCTAAACCTCTTTTGTCGCTAAATAATCAAACAAACTTATCTGATTAACTTTGATGATTACTTTCAATCATTACCTTTAACTTTGCAATAAACCGACCACATAATTATGTTCCGGACATTTGTTTTCCCCATTCTCGTATTGCAATGCATACAAATCCGACTTTTTTTTCCTTACTTTGTTGCAAATCATGAAATACATTTATGGCATAAATAAGTTTATCCTTGTACCCGTTTTGACAAAGGAATAACCAGTTTAACCGGGTATAGGCACAGGGGCGGAGATGGTGCTCTCTCCATCTTCGTCCTCGTTCCCATTCCTGTTGAAAAATACCCACACTCATCCACGTTATATATATATATATATTATAATTATTTTTAAAAAAAATTGATTTTGAGTTAAAACGGATGTGGGGATTTGTGATACCTGATAAGGACGAGATGGTATCCGAAATATCATCCCGACGGAGATGGTGCTCTCTCCATCTTCGTCCCCATTGTTATCTCTTATGGTAATGGTGATGTGTCTGGTGGATTGGTTGGTCTTCCTGACTCAGGTCATGATGGAGATCTCATGAAGGAAAGATCATTGATCTGTTATATCTTCAGTTTGTTTAAATGTGCGATTAGTTAGAGAGTGACATTATAACTGACGATAACCCTGTCGACAATGGAGCCGAAATATATGTCCTTGAAAGAGGGCTTGCAAAGAGATATGTTGCATTTTTAGTTGTTCTGATTGAAAATAGATTTAATGTGGAGAATTATTAAGTTGAATCTTTTCTTTAAAGTGTTTTGAAGTCTATTTGGTGTTTGTAATGAGACAAAACAGATTTAAATTTAGTTCAGAATTTCACAGAGCATTAACAGAGTAAATTCAATGAATTGTTACAAAACATTGACAGAGTAAATTCAGTATGTTTTTTATGAAGTCAAGTTTTGTTAGCTTAATGTCCTCATTAGTGGCATATAAATGCAAAATGTCAAAAACCAAGCCTAAATATTTTTTTATCTGAACCATAACATATTTGGACACTCTAAACTAATCCGTATTCGAGTCGGACAGGATTATAAGGATGGTAAAGTTCTTCCAACTGAGTTTTTCTGAAGCTGCTTACCTAGGACTCAAACTCAAGATCTTTAATTAAACTAGAAAAACCTCACATCAATTAATTTACGCGCTCGGTGCTAACCTAAATATTTATTTGTTGCCAAATAACACAACAACTTATTTGAATAACTTTGATGATTACTATCAATCATTACCTTTAACTTCGCAATAAACCGACCACATAATTATGTTGGGGACATATGTTTTCCCACTGCAAAGCATACAAATCCGACTTTTTTTCCTTACTTTGTTGAAAATCACGAAATACATTTATGGCATAAACAACTTAATCCGCATAAGGGTGGCATGTTGTAATATATATATTTTTAAAAATTTTACACACAAACTAAAAATATATTTAAAATATTTTAAGTTAGTGTTTAATTGATTATTATAATATTTTATTCAAATATATAAAAAATTCTACTAAATTAAATTTGTATTAAAAATACAAAATTAATAAAAACAATAATGTTACATTGATAACATAAAAAGAGATATAATACAAAAAATAATTTTTTAAAAAGGTATCATTTTTTTTCAAAAAAAGGAGTACATGTTATTATTGTTGTGGTCTTTTTCCTATATAAATTAAAGAAGAGAAGAAAACAATTTATGTAATATTATACTCCCAACAAATAAATGTGTATTAGAAATGGTTTGTAGGAAAACCAATTTTGATCGTCGATTACAAATCTTTTCACCTAAAATTATTGTAAAATGTCAATTTCATTTCAATACCATTTGAAACTCACTGTAGTTAACGATATATTAATAATTATAATTATAATTAATTCATTAAATTTGGTACCATGTTATATCATTGGTATTTTTTATATATGAAAAACATAAAACACAAAAATTAATACTCCTTTCGTCCCTTAAAAATAAATACATATTCTATGTATAGTGCCTTATTATATAGACATACTTGTCATTTTAAACTTATTTATGATAAACATATTGATATTTTTGCCTTTATTTATGAAACAAACTTTTTAATGGAGTATTTCTCAACAAAAACTTTTAAGTATATAACATAAATAACACACAATTTAACTAACTTTAACTATTACAATTATTATTTTTTAAAAAAACTAAGAAATTTTTTTGTGCCTATTTTTCAGGAATAGAAAAAGTATGTATGTATATGCATGCACCACGTAGAACTAAATGTTTTTTTATATTTTATTAAATATCAATAATCTCCATGTCAATTTTTGCAACTTCTTACTCTTATATTTTTCTAAAAAAAGAAAAAGAAAAATAGGCTATCCTATATATCTTAGAACACAAGTAGACACCATAGTCACAACTTTGTTCCTAATAATCCTACACCCACAATTTATTACAAGACTTTTGCACAATCTTTAGTACACAAGTCATATTCATGTTTAGACAAGCTTGTTTTTTTTTTTAATGTATGATAAGTATAGACACTTTCCATTACGTCTAGTGTTTAGCTTTAACCCTAATCATTTTAATTTCTCCACCCAATTTTGTTGTAATGTATGGGCAATGAGTTGATGTTGTTGCACCTTTGTGCTTTCCTCCACAATGCTTTTTAGACATTTATTTTGGACTCATTCAGAAACTAAGGCAGCAATTTTTGAAAATTTCAGCATTATTAAATTTTCTTATTGTAGTTATTTTCATCCTATGATTATCACATCGCACCGGCATAGCATTGAAGGCAATGCAATGTATTGCCCTGAGGACGATGTGTAAGTAAGCTTTGCCCAAGAATTAAGTAAAGCTGATATGAGAGACAACATGCCTCGTAGCAGGCCTAGGACTGTAATTGATGGCTCGACTCATTTCAAATTTTACAAGTTCGAGCTTCAACTGAGTTTTTTATATTGAATTCAAAATTTTGTTTAAGTTCTACTCGTTTTGAAAGAATAATTTATTCCGTCCATAATTTTTGGATTTATCAAATAAATATAGTTAAGAGATTTAATTATGATTGATTTGATAGAAGTATTAAATTAGAAGCATCTTTAGTTTAAAGACTATAACATAAGTTTGAGTAGAAAATGATACATATTCCTCTATACATACATCATTCTCACACGGCGTCGGCCACACTATAGTTGAAACTAATCACAAAATAAACACCAACTAACTCATATTTCATTTGTGGAGATATTGTGAATTCTAAAATCTTCTCTCCAAGATTAGGTTAATCAGAAATTTCTAATGTAAGATTGGATGTGAAAGATTGTCCGTATCTCGACGCGAAGCATATGTGGATACTAGCGTACTCTCAACGTAGTAATAATATTCTTCTGCTGCCATAAAACGGATTACGAGACCAAAATTTCTATTTATTTTATTTATTGAATTAGTTATGTGCTGAGTAGCTGCTTTATATATATATATTAAATGACAAGAGAAATCAACTAATATTATATTAAATGACAATATTTAAACAAAAGAATTATAATAATTTATTAATTTAATGAATTGTAATTTTACAGTCTTATTAAATTTTCTAAATCACAAAAAAGCAACACTAATTCATACTTTTTTTTAAAATCTAATTCATACTATTTATTAAAAAATAAAACCACAATATTTTTCAGTCAAATTAAACAATATCATGTAAAACTATGAATCAAGCACATCTAACCGACAAATTCGTTACCAATTCTGTCATTAACAAATTGCTTGTAGAATTATTTCATTGAATAGCATTCGTATGAGAACAAATTCACTTGATAACTTTGCGATTAATTTTGCAAGTTATCGACAGAAATTTCCATAACTTACTACTTTCTATAAATGATTTGCCGACGGATTTAATCGTCGTTAATTTCCGATGGGATCTTTCCGCGTTCAGTTAGGAAAGCTCGGTAAATTTTAATATGAAGACTCAAAGTTGAGTTGCCTTCTTCATTTTACTGAAATTGTAAAGATTATATAAAATTGAAACTGTTTTTTACTAAATAAATAAAAAGTTCAGATTTATTTTCACCAAATTAAATGGTATTAAACGAATGTCTCATTGAGTCCCCTCGTTTAGGAGACTCATAGTAAAACTGCTTGGAAAACCCGTATTACCCACAAGCTGGTTACCTCACAAATCAATCAGTCATCTTTTCTAGTGACGGATTTTTAATATTAGTGACGGAATTTTCGCGTCACAAACAGGCTTCTTTTTGCAGTGAGAAATTTTAGGTCTAGCATCCGAACTATTAAAATGCTTAGGATTTGATGTGGAAACGTCAACTGTGGGTTGCAATTAAACAATAGTATCTGGCCTGGTCATCAAGCAATTGTCGGCAAAAGAACATACCACCGATCAAGAGTCTCAAAAGGGTAGTTAACATAAATTAACTACAAAGGTCACCACCAACGACCTCTTGGTTCAGTGGTAATGGGGGCTGAACTTGATAGGGCAGACCACGGTTCGATCCCCGCAACGTCGATTGGAAGGGAAATGAACCTTAACCCCCAACTCCTTCCCGAACCGAATTAGTCTCTGCCCAGTAGATCGAGGATACCGGGGCTTGACAAAAAAAAAACTACAATGGTCACCAACTTGCCTCTTATTTAAACATGTCGGCAACCAATCTTTTGATTAATTTTACTAAGGAGCCATTCATGTGGTCACATATATAGAGTAAGTACTTATATAGAGGTGCATCCTATCTAGTCAACACACCAAACTTCCCACCAAAAATCTTCCATCTTAATTTCTAATGAAAATTCAACTTTATATTTTTTCACCAGTTGCATTATTGATGTTTTGTGTAAATTCTTTGCAATTTATTGTTGAAATTCGACATAATGTATTTTGCGACAAAGTTGACGCTAAATATCGTCATTTTGCCGCAAAAATTCTAACACTGGCGTCATAGTTTTTTCAAAGAAATTTGACATTGCTTTTTCATTGAAAAAATCTGAAAATTTTGATAGAAAGATTTCCGACAAAATTATAACGAGTTTTTGTGCGAATTGTTGATATATCCGACGAAATTAATCGCAACTCGGCCATGAGTTTTACCCAATTTTCTTGTAGTGAAAGTGCAGTAAATGGAATAGCAAGTTTGACATATGGAAAGCACAGGATAATTGAGGTGAATTGTTTGTGCTTTCATATTAATTTACTTCATCTGTTTCAAAATAAGTGTAATTTTAGGAATTGACACACATATTAAGAAAGGTCTTCAATAAACTAAAAAATGACTATATTGCCCATAATTGATTTTGAGAGAAACAAGAACATAATTAATGAATAACTAACATTGAAACTTTAAGTCCGGGCATTTTAGGAAAAAAATGGGATAAAAATATATAACTATACTTATTTTGAAACAAAATTTTAGAGCTAAAACTACACTTATTTTGAAACGGAGGGAGTCTATTTGAACGTTGTTGAAAAATAAAGATGAAAGAAGTGTGCTTGACTTTCGCATTAAAAAATTAAAAAGAAATAAGGTATACATATGTGAGAAGGTGTAGACTTTGAATAAGTTAATTAATTTTGTTAAGTTAATATCCACACACTTCTACATATTACACCGTGATTCTCTAGAGTTTATAAATACAACAACACTCTCTAGAACTACATCATCACGTAGGTCCGAAATTTTCAACAAACATAAAGTTGATTGAAAAATACCAAATTGAGTTGATTTGAAGGTGAATTCGAGCAGGGCCAATAACCAAGAATCAATGAAAGTCAACCATCAAGAGCATCTGATGCTGTTTCTCAACAACACCACTCATGCAATACCATCAACTTTGGACAGTATTATTAAGGCTAGAATCTCGGATGGGAGTTTGTTTTTCCAGATAATGATTTCTTGCTTAAGCAACAGGCAATCATATGCATATAAAAGCTTTATACTATTATGCATCTAATTTTATGTGATATTTCAAAATAAATAAAATTATCGACTTTTTTTGCATTTTTTATTAAAATATCATTTATTTATTTAATATTACATGTTATAATTGGTTTAACTAATTAGTTAATAATATGTAATTAAAAATAAAAAATAAAAAAATTATTATTAATATAAATAAAAAATATATATTTAAAAAAATCTCATATAAAATAGAAAAAGAAAATAAAAACAAATTATTGCATTAATGGAACATGCATGCATGGTAATGTGGGCTAATATTGGGAGTTGGTGGTGCACCATCTTTCACCAACTCTTATTTATATATTTGGTATTATGGATTGGAGGGTTTTAAATAGACGTGGCACATGGCAATCCTGTGCATGGAAATGTTGTTCCATGCTTTAGACTTTTAAGGCTTCAATACAAATATTCTTTCCATGCAAAACTCCCATTTTAGTTGCCACATTTAATGAATTTGGTCTATGAGATATTCTCTATCTACTTAATATAGCCATGTTTTGACCATGCATCCCGGTTTTTCTAAACTATTGCAACATTCTTTTGGATAATTCACCGATTCGCTCTCTCGGCAAATTCTTGGGTGATAACGTATAAAACATCTTTACCGTACTGTTTATGAATAAGACTGCAAACAAGTCGAGTTAAACTGAGTTTTAGAGTGTTTAACATTGACTCGTTTAAAGTTTTACGAGTACGAGCATGAGCTAACTTTCCTACCGAGCTCAAAATTTAGTTCAAGCTCGGTTTATTTATACCCCACGAGCTAACAAGCCTATTCACAAGCTTTACCGAGCCTGACTAGATAAAAAATAACATGCAATTTTGTTTGACCGCAAGAGAGCGGCTCCGTGACAAGAAGAGATGGCAATGAGGACGGGGATCTCCGGGGACCCCTTTCCCCGTCCCCATTCTCGAAACCCTAAACCCAAACCCATCCCCGTCCCGTCTCTGTCGAGATGATATTTTGGATATCATCCCTTTGCTTTAATACTAAAATTTAATTTTTTTGAAAAAAAATATATCAATAAAATATATATATAATTTAAATTTTAATAATTAGAATACAATATTTTTTTAAAAAATAATTATATATGTATATAATAATAATAATAATAATATTATTATTATTATTATTATTATTATTATTATTATTATTACAACATATATGTAATATGAATATATAATTAATGTATATAAATGGGTATGGATACAGGTATACCCGACGGGGACATGGACAAGGATTCCCCGCAGTTAAAATTCTGATTTCATCTCAAATCTCAGCAAACAAGTTATGTATAGGTATAAACCCATTTAGTATCAATTACACATCATATAAACAGTGTTTAAACTCATCAAACACAAAATCACACTTGTTTGCATAACAACATGGTTAAGTACCAAACATGCCAACATATATGAACTCATCATATAACTCAATAGCATACATATGTAGATATCAAAATCAGTGCTCATATGAATGTTATGGTCTCATGTAAGAAATGAATCTCATGCACACACACATGTGAATGCCTGGGGCTTACATCCATCGGCATCTCACCAGCATCGCGAGTCTCACACGGCATCACGAGTCTCACGTGGTATCAAGCGTTTCACTTGGCATCGTGATAAATCACGGAATCGTCAAAATCTCTCAACCGACATGTTAGGAGTCTCTCAAGTGACAAGTACACGTCTCACGCTGGAATTTCTGTAGCTTAGTGTCACACAAACATGCAACACTATGAATGATAATATGCATTCAACATGCCACAAGATAATCTCAAATGTATGCTCAAATCAAGCAAGTCTCATGCTCAATATATATACATGCCAAGCAAGTCTCATGCTAACATGTCAACCAAATGTCAACCATATGTCAATAGGCATATAAATCGAATAGAGCATACCAAACGCAAACACAATCAATACTCATATTATCACAAGTTAGAAACACAGCAAGCCAATTATGTTTCACACAAACATAATACATATATGAGTATTTTAATTCTCTTTTTAAAAGCTTTTAATCTTTAAGTCTTTTATCTCTTTTTCCTTTAAGCATTAAAATACTTAACTAAGGAAATCACTTACGAATCTACTCAATACTCGTAAGTATAAAGGTCGAAATATGTGCGCACTTACCTCGAAATATGTGCACACTAGCACCGCCTCCACCGCTAGCTCACTGACTCAATTTCTCGTCCTAAGATTGTTTAGCTCCTCCTAAACAATCAAACCATCCATAATCAATCATTCAATCCCTCAACTCCATTTCTAGAACATGAATTCACTTCCTAATCATGTTCCAATAACATTCTAGCAACTAAATAACCCATCAAACTTTTGAATTTAGCATCACACAACAAATTGAACTCATTTTCTTAGCCAAAACACATAATAACACTTACCTTTATACTTGGGATTGATTTCACACAAGAATTGATGTTACTTTGATCCAAACACGTTGCTGAACACTTCCTAGGGTTTCTCTGAATTGAGCTGCTTGCTTCTTTCACTCTGTTTTCAAATTAATCAAATCAAAGTAGAATGCTCGATACATTCACAGTCAACACGACCTAAACACGGGTCGTGCCATTTGGTTGTGTCATGTTTTCCTCAGTACGAGTTCCTATTCTGTCGCGCACGGTATCGTTTTGCAATTAATTAAACACAATGGCGTGCTGATTTTTCCAGGATGAGCACGGTTGTGCTGTACATATTTCATGAGCACAGGACGTGCTCATGGTCG
>CANYCX011382204.1:0-17649 GCA_948193385.1 Breynia disticha f. nivosa | reverse complement strand
TAACAAAATCAAGGTTTCTTGCTAAATGGTTTATAGAATATGATTCTAGGACAAAAACCCAACATAATCATATATAATGTGCCTAGTTTCATTCATCAAAATCAGATTACCAATGAAACTTACCTAGTTTCTTTCCCTTTTTCGGAATATGTAGGGATTGAGTTGGAGAGGAGGAAAATCGATGGAAGAGAGTTGTTTCTGGGTAGATTTAAGGTTGGAAATGTGTTAGGATTGAGTGTTTGGAGTGGGAGGAACGTTTGGGAACGATTTTGATTTTGAGAGGTTTTGGTGGGTTTAGCTCCTCTTTCTCTCTCTCCCCGAAACACCTCGCGTCTAACCATTTAAGCTGCCAGAAATAAGCCAAACGGCCATGGGAAACGGCCTTGAGGCCATTCCCATTGGCCGTTCCCAACTTATGGGAATGGCAAACGGCTAGGGGATGGTTTCCAGGCCGTTTTCGGCCAAATTTTGCCTGTTTCTCACCTTTCGACTTCCTGACATCCCTATATCTTATACGTACATATTTACCATCTATAATAAACATTATTCCACTAAATTTTAGACATTTTCTAACCTCCATTACATGAATTAACTATCTCTCTATTCCCTATTATTTCAGATAAAATTTGGACGAATTTTCGGGGCGTTACATTTATTGTGCATAAAAGTGATGTTTTCCATGAGTTTTCTAAGTGGTGTAGATTGGTCCAAAATAAGAAGAGCTTGGCTATAATTGCTATAAGATCAGACCATAGTGGTGAGTTTGATTGTGAACTATTCGAGAAGTTACCATAGTGGTGAGTTTGATTGTGAACTATTCGAGAAGTTATGTGACAAATATTGTAATGCCCCAAAAAATAGCCTAATTTATTTAGGAAACATAATAGAAAATAGTGTGAGTCGATGCGAATCGAACATAGTTGAAATGGGCCAAAAACAGCCCTAAACTAAGCCAGCACGAACCTCGTACGACCCTAGCACGGGCCGTGCCAATTTGTTGAAAACTTAATCCGCATGCCCGTCGGCACGAGTCATGCGAAAGGGCGTGCCGAGCGTCTAAAAATGCATTTTAAGAAGAAACAGAAGGAGAGAAACTCATTATTTCACCAAAACAACATGAAAACCTTAAACCTTAGAGTCGATTTGGAGCGATTCTTGGTAGAGAAATCAATAGATTTTTGTCAGTATCTTTAATTGATTTTTCAAGAATGTGAGTATAGTATTCCAAAATTAGGATATGGATGGGAGAAAATGATAATATGTGTTGTAATATACATGGGTTATGATAATAGAATTAATAGGGGTAATGAGGACAATTTTTGGAAGTAGAATCAAAATTTGAGAGAATGTGGCATTTATGGTTAATGGGTTAGGAGTGGAAATTAGGGATTTTGTCCAATTTCTTGTTGTTTGGCTTGAATGCATGTATTAGATGATTATTTGACACAAATGTATGATAAAATATGATAGGAGTCTAATTTCGAGATTTGAGGTAAGTGCCAACAACACTTACCATTGTATGTCTTGCATCTGTATGGTTAAACATACATGATAAATTGTTATATTTGTTGAAATGGTAGTAGCACATGGGTCTTTAAAGGACTAGTTGATTTGATTATAAGCTTGTATGAATGCTTGAAATGGTGTGATTGTATTTGAGATATATGTTATGATTGTAAGCAATAAGTACGTTGTATAATGTCATAGTTTTGCCTTGATAGGTGTGCTAATGAATTGATAATGGTATGAGAAATGGTTATGCAAATGTGATAGTGTGAATGCAAGTATAACATTTGTGAATTTATGCTTGTGAGGTTGTGTTATGGTTATGATTTGGTGATGATAACGAGAAACGTGATGTGTGAAAAGATGAAATGTGACCTTGTGTGAAATCCTTGCTTGTGATGCTTGCAAAGATGGAAATGTGAAATATGTGGCATGATATTGCATTGATGTTTGATGGCTATAATGAATTGCATGAGAATTCATGTGTTACATAAGCATTTTTGTGTGACACGTGGCTATAAGATTCTGGACAAGAGCTCGATGTCAGGCTGAGCCCGATGATGATTCCAAGCAAGAGCTTGATGCCGAGCTAGGCCCGAGGTAAATTTTGATCGAGAGCTCGATGCAGGCTGGGCTGAGGATAATTCTGGGAGAGATCTCTATGCCAGGCTAGGCATATTGCATGGAATTGCATTAGCATCATAATGCATTCATCCTTACTTGTTAATACATCTTACATGAAGAAAATGAGAAAAATGATGCCATGGATATTGTATATAGGTGTATATGGGAAAGTTGCTCTGAATATGTGATTTCATGACTATGCTGAGTTATGACATGTGCCTATACATTATATGACTCTTTAGTGATGAATGTGGGTTATGGTGCATGAAATGTCATATGAATTATGAGTATTGTGAATGAAATGAGATTTAGCTAGCAAAGGTGTAATGGACTTGCCTAGTGTGGCTTGTTTGGTCGTTTTGCTTATATGATGAGGATGGTATCACACTTGTTTTGACTAAAGGGAAATGTGTATGTTTTAAATGTTTGATTAAACCATTAAATGTAAATGAAATGTTGAATTGTTAATAGGGAACTTAAAAGGCAAGAATGAGGAAAAGTTAAACAAAAGGAAAGAATGTACTTAATTTAGTTGTAATAAGAATGGGAGGAGCTAAGAGGATTAGTAAATCTTGAGTAGATTGATGCTTGGACAGATAAGTGGTTTGCTTGATTTTGATGAATGTAAGATGTGAAGTGTTTTGTGACTATAAATGGTGTGGAATTGGTTCTGCTAATGACCATATGTTGTGAATAAAGTTACAGGAAATGTTCTTAAGAAAACAAAATGGTTCGGTTAAAATAGAAAGTCAACACGCCCGTTGTGCTGGTTAGCATGGGTGGCGTGCCAAGCCTCTGAAGCTAGCATGATGGTCATTCTGTGGGAACGACCCGTGCCAAAAGTGTAGTTCTTCATGAGGATGAGCACGATGGGCGTGTCATAAACACGACCTGTGACTCCTGCATATTTTCTGCCTAGAATTAAACCAAGTTAAAGGAACGAATTAGTTAGGATTATGTTGGGAATGTACTCCCTTCGCATAACGTACCAAAAATACAATAAGTAACGAGTACTTATGCATTAACTACTTTGGTAAGTGTTTTAAATGCACTTATTGAGTAGTTAAATTACTCACATTAGTTGTTTGATTGTGACGTGTGGAAGTTTAGGAGGATTTACACGAGGAGGGTAGGCAAAGCACTTTTTTTTAAATAAACATGGAATTCTTTATAGGGAATTTCAAATAAGTGGCTTGGTTTGTTGCACTGTATTTTGAAAACTGAGTGTAAATATTTCGTTGAGTCTTTCTTTGCTATCTCTTTCAATTATATAAGAAAAAAATATTACTTAGATATATCCATGTTTTTGAATTATTTAAGGATAATTAGGTTTTAAATTTGGGTGTGACAAATATGGAGTTGGGAATAACTTCTCATTTCCAAGAATAGCACAACAAAATAGAGTAGTTGAGAGGAAGAATAGAACATTGGAGGAAATGAGTATAACCATGCTCAGTGAGTATCAAATCCCTAAATTATTTTGCAATAATGAATACAATTTGTTATGTGATCAACAAAGTTCATAATAATGGAAAGGATAATCTTGGAAAGTTTGATGAGTAAGTGAAAAGTGCAGGTAACCAGTCAACTAGTGGTCTGGGAAAAATAGGTGGAAAATAGTAACGGCTAGTTTGGGGGACTACAAGCCAAACCAGTCGACTAAAATGAAGGTCATTCAACTAGTTCTAACCTCTGCCACAAGAAATGATACAAAAATCTTCAGGATGACATCGAGGATTAATGACCACTTTTTTGGAGATTTCAAATTTGAAATCAAGTCCAGGTAAGTTGACCTATCCTTTTGCCAGTCGACTAAGATGCAAGGCAGACCAGTCAACTAACAAAGTGACCAGTTGTTTGAGATTGTGATTTAATAAGTTTGGAAGTATTTTAAAGTGGACATCAGTCGACTGAAGAAGAGACTAGTCGACTAGTTCAAACACACTACTCGAATGCAGAAAATGCCAGTCGACTAGTAATGTTGATAGTGGACAAAAGTTGACTTTAAAATGCTACTTGAAGAGGTTCACATTAAAGACCAACGGGCAAAAACTCAAGACACCTTATAAGTAGAGTTAGTAACAGAGGGGAGAGATAATACAAGTATTCTAAAGCATCTACATTACTATCTTACTGATTCTGTAACTATTTTCTTGTGTTCAAACTTTATTGTTCTTTAGACTAGAATAGAGAGGTGAGAGTCCTTACTTTCTAGCTTGAGTTAGCATAGAGTGTGTGGTAGTATTTGAGAAACAAATCAAATCAATTGTAAGTGCTTGAGCTGAAATTTAAATGTAAAAGAAAGAAGAATAGTGGATTGTTGTGAAAAATCCTAAGTGAGAGCTTAGGTAGTTGAGTAGGTGTTGATCATCGAACCACTCTAAATCCCGTGTTATTTTTTGTTCTTCATTTTTTGCAAAAATCAACCATTCTCCTAACCTCTTTTCAACCCCCCTTTCTAGAGGTTATTGAGATTCTACAACAGACACCTCTAATGAAAAATGGAACATGATGTATGAAATGGATGGACTCAATTATACATTATCAATGGCAACATCTCATCAATTCATATAAACATCAATTTAAATATCATATTCTCACATATTTCACAACCCAAACTTCTATTAACCATATAATCATTCATCTCATATAATGTTTCTCATAATTTGAACATCTCATCTTTTATCTATGATTTTCACATAGTTCAAAACATCTTCTTTCATACGCTATCAACAACCATATCTCAACAATAATAATCCGTTGATCATATATCCAACAATTACTTTTCAATACAATCATGTCATTCATATCTTCTTTTTTTTTGTGAACATTTCAATCAACATTACTAATTACACAATATAAGCCAAATATATAAACCATGTAAGATACAATCTTCATATACTTATTTTTCTATGCTGGCTTATTTTTTATTTTATTTTTTTTATTTTAGGCGAATCGTGTTTACTCCCCTTGGACTAATGTGATGCCCGAACAATAAGTCTATGAGTTTGAATCTTGGCAAATGAGATAAAACCAAGAAAGTTCACTTCTTGTTTCTTAACTCTTGCCCACTTCTTATTCATTGCATAAATATTATTTGATTTTATTTTATGTATTGAGAACAATGCAAAGTTTAAGTGTGGGCTAGGGGTCATATTTTATTAACCATTTATTAATACTTTAATTGTAGGGCATTTTTTTTCAATTTTGAATGAATTTGTTGAATTTTTCTTGAAATACAATATATATAGTTATTGTTTCATTAGTTGAACTAATGTGGACGATCAGAATATGTGATCCACAGGTTAATGCAGATGAATAGGTTTATTCATTTTTGATGTTTTTTTGGTAAGATATAAAATACTTGTAATTGAAAATGTTGATGTCAATATTAGTTGCAACACAGGAAAAAAATGAAAAATTTATTCTAAGAGCTCAAGTGAGATGGTATGGGTCTCTTTTGGCTTAATCAAGATAGTTTTTTCCTTTGTGAATGTAACAACTTTAAATGAGACTAGAACTAACCTTTCTTATGGATCCATTCAAAGCTCAAACTTAGAAAAAAATATTCCTGTCTAATACATAGGTTCGATAATTACTCCGTTGTCCATGACATGAGTATTTCTGAAAAAAGGAGAATGAAGAAATGAATCAATTTAAAAACAACAAAATAAAGTCAACATCAAATTTTCATTGCATTGCTTGAAGTGTGTTGTAATTGTTAGAGTCAGTGTTAAAACTTAATGAGTCAAATGAAATTTAAGAATTCTTATAGGATAGATTGAGGAGTTAATTGGACTTACTTTTATGTGTTGGTTTGTTCCTTGCACAGGATGATTTCAAATGTTGGTTTGATAAATGAGACTATGACTGTTTATTGCGTTTTCTTGTAGAGTTTGATATATTCATTTGGAATTGGAATACGCTCTATATTATCGCTGAAATGTTTGGTTGATTAATGTGATTCCTATTTTTCTTCTGTTTTGCTTGAGGACAAACAAAAATTTAAGTGTGAGATTGTTTGGTAAATGCTCTATCATATATATTTTTGGGCTATAAGTATTATACTTTCACTGTGTATTCTTAACGTTTATCATTGAAAACAATCTATTTATCTCTCGTTTTATTATTTGCAAGTTAGATACTGACTCTGGACGATTTATATATGAAATTACAATGAAACAAAGTTAAAACGGGACAAATTCGAACCAGGAAGAAGAATACACGGACGGAATGCATAATACACAGTCGAAGTGCAACTAGTATAGAGACAGCACTATCCGTGTATTTAAGCAAATTTTTGAAAGCCTCAGTAATAGGTAAAGTGAATAGGGTTTTAAAATTTAAAGAGAAAATATACCATTCAACAGCCACCATTCACAAAACCATTTAGCCACTTTCTAACCAACATATCACCCATCACTTAGCCACTATCCATTCACCATCCACCAATGCACCACTACTATCATCATTCCTTACCATATTTTTGAACCATTCAGCCTTCACCTTTCATTACCCACACCATATGACCAGCCACCATCATCATTCTTATCATCTCTCATTATTCCTCATTCCATCATCTTTTTGAGAGAGATAAATCAATTTCTCTAAACGCCAAGCAGTGAAGAACACGATTAAGGTCGAAGAGCAGAGAAGATTAGGAACACAGACAGATCATCTGTAGCAGAATCATCATGATTTTCTCTACAGTTAACCAGTTCTCTTCTATCTTTTTTATTAATTTTCCTTTAATTATTTTTCTTTAAAATAAATCTCATAAAAACAAAGTTTAATAAAGATGTCAATGACGTGTTGTTTCATTGTTAATGAAATTGAGTAATTTAATTTAAATGGATCTAGGTCTCTAGAATTTGTAACTTAGGAATTAGGTTTTATAATTATTAATGCAGTCTCGAATTAAATTCGATTGAGGTGTCTCGAGAATTATTCTTAGTCTAGGAAAATATTCTGATCTAGGTGTCTCGAGAAGATCGACTAAGTAGAAATTGGATGCTTAAGTGTTTGCCCATGTCTATAATCTTTTCTATTAAAATGCAATGAATTCATATTTAGTATTGATGATTAAATGATTGAATTAACCAAAGAGAATAGCTTGGTTAGGAATTTTTAATATTGAATTTTCATCCTATTTAATTATTGTCTTTTATTTTAATACATTTTGTTTAGTTTTAATAATTTTATTTTGTTTAAAAATAAATCTCATAAAAATAACGTTTAATTATTTTTTTTACTTGTTTTAACTTTCAAATAATTAATTTACTAGTTTCTGTAGTTTTGACCCAATTTCTACTATACTCAGTAAAATCTTAAATTGGATAATTTATATTTATTAGTCTCAACAAATATCAAAATATGTCTCTCTTTCTCTCTCTTCCTTTTAATAAAGAAAAATTCAGAGATTGAAGCTATTTGTATGAAAATGGATCCGAGTGATTTAAATATATTTTACTATTTCTTAAACTAAAATTCTTTTAAAAAAACACAAGTCTAGTATTATTTTTTTCTCTTATTCTTCTAACCTTTTGACTCTCCGCTTTGTATGCATACATGATTAATTAAGAATGTCACAATAAAATAATATGCATATAGTGAAAAATGCATAAAAATGCGTATCAAATTCCGAATTTAATTTATTTAATTAAGCTTCAAGAATATAATAATTAATTGCTCTTACTTTTTTTGGGAAGTTTTTTATTTGAAACATTAAAACAGTTTAACTTTGAAGCAAAAGAAGTATAAAAAAGTTTCTAAGAAAAAGAAGAAAAAAAAACAAGCAAAGATGATTTTAAATTGTTCAATCTGTTAAAGTCCATTGTTAAAAGTGCAGCGTCAAACAGGTCTGTAGTGTTAATCCGAAGTTGGAACGGAAAATACAAGAAATTGGAGGGATATATGCTGACGTGGCGATTACTTTTAGAGTGCTGCAGAGTCACCGATTGTTTGTGCTTATACTCGTGGCGGCTAATTTTATGGATTGTTTGTGCTTACACTCTACAATGAATTAATATTATTGTTTAAAACATAAACAGTTGTAAATTTGAAATTTTATAAAACTTCAAAACTGAAATATTTGAGATATATTTTAAATCATAACACCATCTGGTTGTAACACATGGTTTGATTCCAGTCAATTTTTTAATTGAACTGCTAACCATCTAAATTAATCAGTTCGTTGTTGGAAAATCTAATATTTTTGCAAGAAAATTTTTAGCGGATTTCATCGAAAATTTTCAACAAATTTTTTCAGAAATTTGTGACGAAATTCGTTTGAAATTTTTTTGTAGTTGGATTTTTTTTTTGGATGGAAAAGGACTAAATGGTTTTTGCTATTGTCGTAAATTTCTGACGAAATCTATCGGAAATATCATCAATAAAAGTGTGACCCCCAAAATTTAACTATCACCCGTTGTTATATATAAATTGCTCTAAGGTGATACTTAAATCTTGGACATCATTAGTTTAGTAGTAAATTTTGAAGTTCCGAAAACAAACTGTTTCACACATCCATTTGAACAATATATACAATCATCCTTCATTACTAAACACGAGTTTACAAAGTTTTACAAAAACTGATTAAGGTTATATAAGAAAAGAAACCAGACTAATTCCATTTCGAACATAACCCTACAAAATGAATATTTGCAATACAATTTCGAATACAAGTTTGAAAAAAAACAGGAGAGAGAAAACTCCGGTGCACAACCCACCTCAGTCTTTTGGTATGCGATCTGAGTCGGAGTGTCCAAAAGCTTTACACCTTCCGATCCAAAATATCTCCTCAGGTCCCTGCCCACACAGCAGGTATGAAATACCGTCGCGAGACCCAATAAGCAACACTTACCGACATGGACAACCATCCACAATTTAATTATTCACACACTCAAATCAAGTCACATCATAAACAAAATCATAGTTAAATTTATCATCATATACCATAAATCATAAAGTAGCAACCATACTTAAAACATTTACACATAAGATATCCATTTCAGCCAAACCAAACAGCACCTAGAGATCCAAACGGTGTCAACCTAGACTACGCGCTGCGGCCAAGGAGTATGCGGAGTCGCTACCATTGCGCGTAGTCTGGGTGCAGACAAACGCATGGTCGGGCTCAAAGTACGCGTGATCAAGGCGACACCGCGTACTTTGATGCCACCTCGCGTGGATCCTGGACTGCCAGTTGAAATCAAAAAACAAAACCAAATCTTTACACCATTCCTTCACACATTCAATTCAACATCACCTATCACAATTCATCTTACTTCATTAACTCAAAATCATATCTTAATTTTATTAAAACAACAACACAAGCATGCCACAACACATAACGTGATCCATTCCAACCAACAAATTCTCAATTTCATATAACATACAACACTCACAATATCTCATACCAAATTTAGAACCAAATTCAATCCCACACACATGACATCATGTTGTGACCATGTGACCCAAAATGCAAACTTATGTGATCATTTACACTTCAATGTGGATTTTAAGTTACACCATGTTTTGGCCATATAGTGACGTTTGCAAGCTGGCCTTTCGGCCGGGAGTAGTGGTTATAATTATTGGATATCCATATTACCACCTGTTTTGGCCTCATTGTCGCCCTGTTTTGGCCTAACACATTCGTACACACGTCTGTGTATCGAATAATCAACCACTGTGCCTGGTATAACATGATTTATATGCTATCTGAAAGATTGTGCACTAAGCACCAAATTTTGAACAGTAAGTGCCATAACCACTCCCTCATAAACTTTTGCTCACTAAGAGCCTATACTTTTAACTCTTTAAGTCTCATATGCTCCCTAAGAGCTCAAGTGCATGAATGCAACACATGTCAACAATATACCATTGATTCCATCCAACATACCATACTTTGACATTCAAAACATAATTCAATCATGAAGAATCATACTCTCACACTTTAGTTCATAAACAATCACTTGAACACAACCTATCACACCCATTTCAGCTATAACATACAAATAATCTATCATGGTGTATCATACAAAACTCCACACTCAATAAATATACAACCCAGTGGTACAACTATGTATATACTTAGCACAACAGTATTCAAACAACATACAGTTGTAATCAACAAATATTCATATCAAAGGCACTTATCATGTGTCAATAAACATACCAACTTACACATTAATAAGCTAACATCATATACTTAAAATCAATCTCATCAACCAATTCCAATCAACACACAAATCAAACAAATTATCATTCATATAATACACACAAGGATGGCTACATTCGTGTTACTTACCTCGTAAGACTTGTCTAACATCCAGGCTGGGAACCACCCTTGCCTTGATTAAGTCCTCCTATTAACAATTAAGGATTACATCAATCATATACATGCATAAGATTATGCTAAACGATAAATGAGTGATGTCCTTATGTTTATATAAGTTCAAATGACCCATTTCTTTTCTTTATTCCCCCTCTCATTAATACTTCTCATCAACCACCTTCACCTAACTTATTCTTTTCTTCATACCATCCATCTTTAATGCTTCCTATAGATTTAATTAGATATGCTTTTACGTTTTCTAATTTCCGAGACAAAGGCTAGACCCTATTTCCACCGATTTCCTTTCTGAAACCTTAAGCAATTACCTATCCTCGATCCATACTCATTAATTAAGACCCAATTAAATTGGCCCTTAAAATAACCTCAATAGAGCCTGAAGAATATTACCTAAACAACAATACTCCAAAATGAACCTAGAGTTAGGAAACCCAAACTCGTCACTTTGACATGTCCATCTTCAAACACCGATTTTAGGTACCTAAACCATGAATTAACATAAAAAATGGTTATTAATGGATAGTACACACATTAAGCTTTCCAACGAGCCATATTTTGCTCAAATCGGAGCTTAAACGAAAGAATTATACAGTCGGAAAGTTAGGTCAAAGAATCAAAACGAGATTTAGGAAATTAACACGAGACATATTTCCAAATTCCTATCACCGACTGATTCTGGAACTCCTAAACACCAGGATTCTATTAGGAAAATTGATAGTTTAAGGTTTTAAGGCTTTGGAAAGTGATTTGGAGGAGAGAGACATGAGTGAGGAGTGTGAAGAGAGAGAGATAGGAACAATTATATATATATGGGTTCAGTTTTGGACAATTTTGCCCCCGATCACACTGGTTCAATATTCCTTCGTTTTGTCTTTCCCGATCAACTTAACCACCTCCGATTTTTATTTCACACTAATTCTTACCCCTTCCACTGAATTATTATCTAAAATAATTCGCAAAAAATTTATGTATATTTTTTTATATATTTATTAAAATCTTATTATTATTACCAAACTTTTAGGACGTTACATAAGGATTATAGGTTAGTTATTTTTTGTTTGAAAGTTATGAGTTTAGGCTATGAGTTTGTGTTTTTTAATTTAATGGTTTTTATTTTGTTTAGATTACCCTTTATTTCTTGTCATCTTTTTGTGTTGTTTACTCACAATTTATTTCTTGTACTTTAAGCCTATTTTGATAGAAGGATTTCAGAATTTTAAATATATAGTTTTGTTCATACAAGTTTCAAGCCTATTTTGGGCTTGTTGATTTGTTATGTTAAGGAGTTTAGAGATTTAATTGTTTTTTTTTTGTTCATTTCCTTTTGTTGTTGTTTAATTATATTCTATTTATTGTCCATTTTAAATCTATTTTGGCATAAAGGTTTAGGATTTAAATTTATTATTTAGCTTGCACAAGTTTTAGGTCTTTTGAAGATATTGTTTTTGGGATATAAGTTAAAGAGGCGTATAGTTTTTAGAGTTCATAAGTTTGGGGTTTGAAGGTTATTAAATTAAGAGTTTTCGAGAGATTTAACGTATTTTTCTTTGGTTTTTGTTCATTTATTTTTTATATTATTTATTTACATTTATTTTTGTCTAGTTCATATCTATTTCATAGAAGTGTTTAGTTATTTTAACTTTTTGTTTAGTTATTGAAGCTTATTTAATAAATAAGCTTATTTAAGGTGTTTAGGGGTTTATTTGAAGCTTATTTAATAAATAGGGACTATTTTTTTCTTTTCGAAAATAAATATATCAAAAAATGAATTCCATTTGCGGAAAACACGTTGACTTCTTGTTTAGCATGGTGTTTTGAATTGGCTCGTATAAATGTAAAGATTTCAACCGCGGTATATGTTTGTAATTGCTTGACCATTAATTCGCAAATTTCTCGATGAAAAGGGAGAAGACATCCACGACAATAATGCCTAATTATTCCACATATTTAAGTAGTCAAATGGTAAATAAAACATCATATTGCAAAATCATTATTAGGAATGACAATGCGATGTCCTGGAGTCGAATTATGGCTTCCTCATTTCTGCCTCACAATAATTTTTCTTTCTTTATTTTCATAACTTATCAAGTTACAAAATTAATATTTCATCCCCTATTTATGAAAGTCGCTCTTATCCCACCTGTCTTGTCTCTTAAAGATATGAATATTTTTCTATTCATAAAATATATTTCTTTTGTAACTATTATGGTATATAATATATTGTTTATATATTTTTGCATAGTAGAGCGAGTTCAAGACGAGGACCAAAGCAATTATATTAAATATCAGCTCCATCCCATTATCGTCATTTTTAATTTCGAGTTCCCGTATCCACCCTCGTTCCCTATCAAACAATGAAAAACCTGCCTCATTCGGATTTTTAGATATGTTCCTCCTCGACATCGGGCATGAATTTTTGAAGATTAAATAAAAATTAGTATTCAGTTTGCAGGAATTTATTTTTACAGAAAATATTTTTTTCCTGATTTTTTGATACTGATATCAACAGAAAGTAAGTCAAAGAAAAATAATAAAAAAAGTCAACAAAAAATAACATTAACACTGAAAATATTTTTTTAAATATATTTTTCTCATATAAAATATAAAATTATATTTTCTATCCATGCTACTCTTACATATTAAATCCAGTAACTTAAAAAAATTAACGTATATGGATAATAGTTTAAATTCATTTATATTAAGTGTTAAATATTTTTTTGATTTTCTGATATTTGGTATCGACAAAAAGTAAGTCAAAGAAAAATAATGATAAATCAAAAAAAAATAATAATAACTATAAACCTATTTTTTAAAAAAAATATATTTTCTCATATAAAATTATATTTTCTATCTATACTACTCTTAAATATTAAATCCAATAACTTAAAAAAAAATTTAACGTCTATGGATAATATTTTAAAGTTATTTCTATTTTAAGTGTTAAATACTACAAAATATAATTTTAAAAAATAAATTTTAAAAATTTAATTTTTATAAAAAAATATATTTTTTTTAAAAATATTTTTACTCAAACAAACGAAACCTAAAAGTTACATTATCTTATAATGCAAAGTTGGATGAATGTTAATATTGGATAAATTGAGGTCAGTTTTTATTATATTACAAATTAATTATAATAAAAATATGGAGTTAATTTATTATAGTCGATCCCACAATGGTCAAATGATACACCTTTTTACAAAGTTCAGTGGCGTTAAGTGCCATGTGATTATCTCTTAATGATTTTATATGTACTTAATTAATTGTTACACGAGACTTATTGAACAAGTAATAACTAATTATTCAAATTTGTAATTGCTTCAGTTATCCTATTTAATTTAATAAAAGTAACAGCTTTTTTATTTTCAGTTCTTTGGAGTTTGTCATCCGATCTTGATTTACTCTGTTTTTTTTTTTAAATAATTGTTGTGTTGAATTTTTTTTCTTTTGCTTTTGGTAACCTTTTGCTTTTAGAAAAAGTGCCACTAATTAGGTGACCTTTATAATAAGGATTTAGTTTCTTAAATGCGAAGGGAAGGGAAGGGAATTCTATGCATGTCAGTTTATCTGATAAGATGCAAAGGGCTTAAATGATAAAATGTATGGAATAGATCAATTTAGTTTCTTAAATGCAAAGGGAAGGGAATTCTATGCATGTCAGTTTATCCTATTAAAAAAAAATCATAAAATGTACAAAAACATTAACCTTTGAGTTGAAATTTCAAACAATTGTCTTTTAACATTAATTATGAACCCTACCTCAATTAAATTGAAAGTTGTGATTGCTACATTTAGTTAATATTATGCATTTCTTTTGATGAAATTTTTGTATTAATTTTAAGATGATAAAATGTTTTGTAAAAAGTTGATTAATTTTTATATCATTAACTGTATCACTAGATCAAAAAAAACTATAGCTATTTATTATTATGGAAATTATAATGAATTAAAACTATTATGCATTCTAAATAAATGATTATATTATGATAATCACTAACAATGAGATATCACTTAAAATTGTAGATATACATATTCAAAAAATTAAACATATGGCATATTTTATTTTTAAAGTCTGAACATAATATTAATTTAATTTCATATGTCAGCATTTATTTTTTTTTAATATGTCAGATTTTAGTTTAAATATTTTTAAAATACTCACTCCACTAATTATTTATATTCTCTCTCTAATTTAGTGCAACTGTTAATTAATTATGTTATTTTATCTTTCATATTTAATTATTTTCTTTCTTTTTTTATATACTCACTAATTGTTAATTTATTTACTCAATCATTTTTCTTTTTTTCTATATTGGTTTATCTCTTTTTTTGCTTTTTTATTTTCTTTCTTGATAAGTCAATAATTAGAAAATATTTGAATATGTTCATTCATGTTCTTGTATGTGTTATATTTTTAGAACTTCATTTGTTTTTAACACATATGAACATCATTATGCATTTCAATGATCATCAAAATTGATCTATTTATTATGTTTAATCAAAATATTATAAACATGTATTTTTAAGTGTTTGTGTGTTTTTAATTTTTATTAGCATTTAATATAAATAAACATGAATTAACATAAATTTAATAATACATGAACATTGATTTTCAAATTGTATAATTTTTTTGTTATGGTATTTTTAAATTTAGTGTTCAATGAACATTGATGAACATAAATAAACAGTATCTCATAATCAATGTTCAAAATAATATGGTTAATTATTTTTTTTGTTTTAACTTTTATGGACTACGTTGAATTTACATGAACATAAATGAAAATTATTTTATGATCGATGTTAAAAAATAGTAGAGCTGTTTATTATTGTGTAACTGAGCAAATATTGATAATCATATAAATATTCAATGTTGTTCACCTGTATTCAATATATTCTTAAAAAATATTAAAATCAAATCATTGATAATCATTGAAATGTTTGATGATGTTCATTAGTGTTCATTTATATTCATAAAAAATGAAGTTCTATAAAAATATTTAAATACACCTAAACATGTATGAACTTATCTAAATATTACTTGATTGTTCTCTTGGTCAAAACGAGAGAAATTAGTTGGGAGACAGATAAAAAATTTAATACAATTAATAACATACATATATTAACATTAAATTGGAGAGATAATGGACATAATTGGGGGTGGGCATATTTGCACATTCAAACTTACATCAGACATATTCACACAAAAAAAATCATTTTAACATATGAACATACGTGAACATAATGATAGACATTTAAAAAAATCCCCATACAACTAGAAGTGTACAAAGCTTCACCATATTGACCAACTAGAAAAAAATCTAATAAAAAATTTTGGCTCGATTTTCATTTAGTTCAATTGTGAGAGATTATATTCAAGTTTCTGTTGGTTCGGTGAAAAACTAAAAATACAATAAATAAAAATAATAATATATTTAGTTTAACATTTATACTGAGTACATATAAAAAATCAAAATACTTAATATATTTGATATTAGTTAATTGTGCAACCTATTTTAAGTAAAAATAAACAATGATTGATATTTCTCTCCACTTAAAAATACAAAAAAAAATTCAAATGAGAAAAAAAATCATATAAAATTCAAATATAATTTGTGAAAAGAAATTGGCTATTAAGTTTGTTGAACTGAACGAAAAATTTTGGTCAATTTCTTTTCAAATACAGTCTTGGAGCTCAGGTGGTTTGATTATTTTAATTTCTGAGATTTAATTTTTGTGATTTTTTGATGCATTCACGAAAGTTGATGGAATCAACCAAATAAACATCACAAAATAAAATAATTGTAACATCTCTATCCTGTTAATTTATAAATAGTAAAATAAACACAAAAATCAAGGATAGATCACATGTATATAGTCTAAAATATAAAGAATTGAGAATACACATGAATGCATATAAGAAAAGAGTTGAAATTGATATAGGAAGAAATAAGTAAGTGTTCGAATTGAAAAGATTAAATTTTGATGATCAACAAGCTGAGCGTATGATGGACCATGGTGGGTGTGTTGGTTTATAATTTGGATAGTAGATGAGCAAAGTGATTGTGGTGCGTTCTGCGATGACCATATGGCTATCATAGGTCATGCCATAATAGGACACGGTCGTGTTGTGCTGTTAAATTTGTATAAAAAGGAAAGTTGACAAGCAAAAGATGGCATTTTATAAGACAAAAATGAAAAAGCAACAGAGGATAAGAGAGAGTGACTAGAGAAAGAGAGAGAGAGACAATAAAAAGAGATGAGAGATATTTTATACAACCTTAAATCTCCATAACTAAATCTCCATCTTTTCCAACTTACTATGTGAAGAAGAAGATGAGGTGTAAGAGAGGGAAAGAGTTTCGACAGAAAGAAGGTAAAAATATGGAATGATATTGATTTGTTTCTAAGATTCAAAGAATATAATTTATGAAATGAGCTATAAGAGTGAAATGATAGTGGAATAGGAAGATGGAAATAAGGCTCATGCATATACATGTGCATAGTTGTATTTTTGAGTATATTGTTTATTATAGATACTGTTATTGTTAATTTATAGGAAGACAAGTTAGACCACAAGGACAGGATCAGAGTCTAAAAACTATGAATATTTCAGCTAATCAGGTGAGTAATCTAACTTACTTAAATAATTTTTTATGTGAAAATGTTTATATGTTTAATTGAGATGATATATTATGAATGAATTATAAGTACTGATGAAAATCAGATACGAATATGAACCGTTTGATTGAAATCCACATGTGTATATATATATATATATTTCATATAGTATATAGAATAGTTGTAACGCCCTTAATTTATCATTTAATTAAAATTTTAAATTTAAATATATATGAAAGATACGAATAAATTTTTCGCAAATTGTGTGAGAAACAAATTAATGAGGGAAGTTGAAAATTCATTTAGGAAAGAGACTAAGGGTTTATATGGAAGAGTAAAAGTGGAGAAAATAACAACTGGATTTAGTTGGACCGAGCGGAAAAAAAGAAAATTACGAAACAATCGGTGGACAGACCTAAAGGGTAAAATCGTCCAACCTAATTACCTTTTTCTATAAAAACCCTAAGTTACTCTTCTCTCCATCACATACATGTCTCCCTCTCCCTCCATATTTCCTCTCTAGCTAAAATCATTCACTCTCATTT
>CANYCX011382047.1:0-20250 GCA_948193385.1 Breynia disticha f. nivosa | reverse complement strand
TTTTAAATTGATATAAGAATCTTGTAATGATTTTCGATATCCAATGGGAACAAGAATGATATCTAAAATATCATTCCCACATAGACAGGGTGACAAAAGACATCCTAGAGATCTCAGTCTCCGCTCCGTTGGAACTCTACTGGCATTAGGGGTGATCGTGGTACCATTTGGATCGGGGATTTTAAAATCTCCGTCTCATCCTAAATATTCGGGGTTTTTAAAATTCAAGATCCACCCCCGTCCTGTAATTATAAATCTCCAGATCTATTCCGTCCCAAAGTTTCGGTACTAACGGTTCAGGATTTCAGGGATTCGGGACGTGACACTCATCATTCATATGTAAATTCCTTTAGTATTTTCGTATAATTGAGTTTGAAATAAAAATATAGTAACTTTTGTAAACATAATATAAATGTTCACACATAACAAAAATAATGACAATTTTTTGGCAATTAAAAATCTAACATCAAATAAAAAAGTTGTTATATATAAAATATCAATATTCACAAAATAAAAATAATAGAACTATGAAAATCTTTTCGCGATTCAAAACATAATCATCAAATAAGAAAGTTTTTATGTTTGAAAGAATAAACTTTTTCGTTTATCATCCATTGAACATGTAAAAAATCAACAATAAAAATATCAATTTTGAATTGAAGTATATTGTAAAATAAATAATATCTAATTTATTTTAAAATAAAAATTACACTTTCATAATTAAAAATCTAAATCTTACGTAAGTTTAATAACTTTACAAATCTCAGCATCTTTTACCACATTTAAAAATGTTTATTGGAAAAAAATTTATTAATAGATAAAAAAGAATTGAAGAAAAATATGATCAATTTTGGATTTGAAATTTTTAGCTATTAACATTGATTTCAAATTTGTAGTTCAAATATTAATTATCATCAACTTATCATTTTTCTATAAAGAAAAGTTTATATGCACATCTTATTACTAGTTATAAATAATTGTTCAAAATAATAATAATTAAAAATAAATATATTTTAGATTTAAATCAAAGTTTAATGATTAATTTTTCTACCTAAAATAAAATTATGTGCATCCACATATTGTTATAGATTTAAATTTTAATTAAAAATATTGTATAATTATTTCATTTATTTAAAAAAATTAAATACATATACATGTTATTTTTTGGTTCTTCGGTTTGGAATAGTTTGGTACAGTTCGGTATGATTCGGTACGATTTTCGGTACGGTTATTCTCTAATATCCAGAACCGTCCCATATAAAATTTTTGGAACAGTTCAACACAGAAAAAGTCATAGTCAACGGTTTTTTTGGTTCAGACCTATTCAGTTCAGTTTGGAAATCTCCAAGATCCGTGCTCAGCCCTACTGAGAATTTCCTCCGCCCCTCTAAGTGGTACTCGTAGTCCTCCCTGCTCCACCTCGGCCTCCGTCGATAGTAGTAAATACCCGGTTATCGCCCACATTACTCTGGCCCGATACCGCTCTCCCCTCATTTCTGGCCTTCACAAATAAAAACTTCATCATATGTCCCAGCAAGTTGCAATAATAACACAGCTGGCGAGTGTCTCAACCAGCGTGTCCTCCAGCACTCTGCTGTCCCGAAGCAGGGGGTCTATAGGTGTGACTCCCCTACTCCTAGATCCACTCCTCTGTCTGCTGCCTCCTCCATTTGTACTCTTAGAAGGCCTAAAATCTGTGTTCTTATGCTATCCAGTGGCACTACAACCACCAGACCTCATCTGTAGTTTCCCCTCTATAAGGCCCTCCTCGACCCTTAAAGCTATCTCTAGAAGCATCTGAGAAGATGGCAGCTTTATGGCAATACGGGTGCAAATATTAAACTATAATCCCCTCTGAAATCGATCTCTCCGCTGATGATCAGTGGCTACATGCTCGGTGCATAGCGGCAAAGTCACCCCAAGTAAGTGTGGGAGGATCATTCTGACTCCCAAGAATTACCTTCCACCAATCCCATGCCCCTTTCTCCAATAATGAGGTAGTGTACCTCAGCTTCTACGTGTGCATCTCATCCGGCCAAGGATCTGCTTGGTATGTCGAAGCCAGTCCTCAACCTCAACAGGATCAGTGGTCCCCTTGAAAGATTTGGCACCCTGCTTGTGCACCTTACCAAAGTTTGATTAATGTTAAGGCTCTCTCCCTACTGGCCTTCCTGCCTACCTATCATCTGCTGCATCATGGCCTGAAAGAACTGGGCATAAGCAGGGTCAAGTGGTGGTATAGCACCAGGTGCAAGGGGTGCTCTGTGTGACGCCAATTTTTACAAAGTTCATTTTTGAATAAATACGAGTTTGAGCACATTTTTTTGAAAACATAATTTGTAGGAGATATAAAATGAAGACATAATTTGCCCAAACATAAAATACAAGTTATACATCAAATATAGTTTAGAAATGCGGAAGCCGTGGAAATCATTTAGTATGAAAAATTTCTAAAATACCCATCTATACTAAGGTATGTATAGATACACAAATATACACACAACCAAACTAACTGGGAGCCCGACCTTCAGTATCGCACCGCTAGCCTTACCGATTACGTAGTCCCGTCCCTGGTACCTGTCACTCTACACATTAATTAACAGTAAACACGAGTGAAAAATTTCTAAAATACCCATCTATACTAAGGTATGTATAGATACACAAAGTATACTTTGTAAGTGATCCCCTAGTGTTATTAAAGCTAGAGTGCAAGGGAGTCCTCGGCCTTCCCAACCTATCCTCCCTAATGGCCCACCATAGCCATGCCACAACAAATTATTTATCATTTCCTGTCTCTTATCATTCTCAATCACTCTTGAGTAATCTCCAAACAAACCGCAAACATACCATGATGAGTCTTTATTCTTTCATTTTATGTGTTTATTCACTATAGACAACATCCTAAATCATTAGGTCACTTTAGATAATCATTAGGACATTATTTAGGCCAAAATAGGGTTTCTAGACCACATTAATGTAGGTTTGATAAGCCATAACGTACATTATTCAACAACAGGCAAAACCACAATTCCAGGTGATTTTAGACCCCGGGGTACATATGTTTAGACAATGCATGCAAATCCATGCATTTTAACTTAACTTTCTCATAACACATGCACATAAATGTTCCACAACAATATCTCAATTCACAACATGTTCATAATGGCCAACTCATGGCATCGTCCAACATATACCAACTGTAACTCAAAAGAGTTCATCAATTAATCAATAAGGAACATCCATATCGTGCATATGACAAGTGAACATGAATCATCACATCATTTAATCACATATGATACATACCATACCATTCATTTTGTTTAAGCCAATAACACAATTCGTTACTTTATCAAACTCACAATGTGCCCTTAGGCCATATTCGCATACAAGCCAAACATATAACACCATAGTCATCAAACAACAATTATACCATACAAGGCATTTTATAAGCCATTCACTCATACATACCAACCATACTTTTCAAATTACCATGTTCAATTTCATCATAAGATTTATACTTATGTTCATACATCATATTCACACAATACACATTTATAAGCTTCACTTTCCATTCATTAAATTCATATTCAAAACACTTTGCAATATAACAACCATAACTCACCAAGTCCAAACAAACCATATTCAATTCAAAGGTCATCATCAAGCACAAATAAGTCAAATCTTACTTTTATCATATTTTTTGCTATCTTTTAACAAGAACAACATTACTCACAATTAGTTTAACCACACATAGGCAAACATTCCGTAGTAAGCATCATAAAAAACTTACCTCGCGTTCCCGCGACTCGACCTGGCGAAAACCTCCGATTCAGGTTTTGGTTGTTGTTTCCTACACACATTTAATCAAATTTATTATAGTTTAAGAACAATGTATCATCTTTCAACATTTCTCATTGTTTTTCTCGAAATTCCCTAAATTCCCTAAAACCCTAATCTCTTAAATCTCACCAAATGTTTTGTTTTAGGGTTAAACACTTAAGGAAACATAAACTACAATAAAAACCCATCAAAACCCTGCCAAATGCATCTATTTTCCATCCCATTTCTGTCATGAATTGTGAATTCTTACCTCTTTCCCGAAACTCAAAAACCTAGGCTGAGGAGGGATGGATTTGAGGCTCGATTCGCTGTTAATCCGCTGCTAAGATGATGTCTGTTCTCAGCCTTTTAATGACCTGTCCAGACCCCCGATAACGTACGTTATTTCGTACATTAACGTACGTTAACCAAATGAAATTTTTGGGAAAAGTTATATGAATAACTTACGTTATTAACAGCATTAACGTACGTTATTCCTTTCAGACTTAAGGTAATGTATGTTTAAGGGCAAATAACATACGTTATTTGCATACCCACAACATTATTTAGCATTTTTCGACCTCATTTAATTCCTAACATGCGTATACTTATACATACATGCTTACCACTTAAAATAAACTTATATCAACTTAGTTAACATCAATTAACATTGAATTAAACCTTATTCAACACCGAAACATAATACCATAATAAACTTAATTCATCATCTCATTTTATTGTCGTTCCACTCATTTACCAACAATGCACAACTAGAATGCATCACATAAATTTCAAAGCCTTTCACACAACTTTAAAAGCTTTTACTCTTAACCAATTATACATTATTTCATCATTTACATTTCCATTCAAAGATATGGGCTTTCATTACTTTGGTTTCAACCACAGCTTACACAACTTTCTCGACACATGCGAGAAATCAAACAACGCATACACATATATTTCATTCTTATTCATAATTATTATATTCAATTTAAATGAACTAATTTTTGGGGCGTTACAGCTCTCCCCCTTTAAGAAATTTCATCCCCGAAATTAGGAACAAGTTAGGTTTTTCGAAACATCTCAACTTACCTAACCTCACATAGTCCAAGGTAAAACTTTTAGGTTTTAATATTTTGCAATGATCACATATATCATCAAGCAAGAACATATTCCTATGTTCTGCATCACTTTCATGTAAGAAGATAATCGAAGAATTCAATGAGGTTCACCTTACATATAACTCATCTTCATATTAGCATTATCATCCACACTATCATATTCATACTCAACCATAGCAACTCCAACCAACCAATCATATTAGCATCAACGTCTCGTAACTCTTTCACATAAAACCTTCTTCATATTTATAATCAAATCCCCTTTCAAAACTATCTTTAATTCCAACCTAATCATAGTGATGCCTGACATTCTAATATCACCATCCCTAGGCAATATGCCTTCAACACATTACACCTTCACTGTAAATTCTAGCCAGTAGTGTTCCATTAAAAAGTTTCACGCAACCCTTTTTCCAAAGTCACATAATCTCCACATTACACCTTTAGTTATGCCTACACTTGTTTCACTATCGTAAGCAGTAAATCATTACCTATCAGATCCATTTTATCTGACCTGAGTTCTCTCGTCTAACTCTCACAATACACATATGTATAGCTATGCTCGCGATCCTTCATCCATCGGGTAATTGTCAGCCCAAGGTAGGTAAACAAGAATGTAGTTTGTGATCGCAGAAGAAAGAAATACATAATGAAGAACTTTTTTGAGAAATGCAAGTAATGTCCTACCTTTGGTCAAAGAACTGTCTAGGAAGTCAAAGAATGTACTTCCTTATATAAGATGCAACTCGGGGAACCCTTTCAAGAGAAAGAACGAGTGATAGCAACCTCAAAAATCACACTCTATAATCGCATCTCAAACATACTTTACCGGTCTTCCAATATCATCAATTCAGTGTTACTTCTAATTATTGATTTTCTTGTATTTTTTATCACATATTTGCTTTTCACTCATACAATACTGAATCGGTACTTTGGAACTGTCAAGTTCACTCGGTTAAACTATTATGCGAAACTTAATCCACGCTCACTCTAGTTCACCTTCTGAATTTATGGGTATACACTCATACGCTCCCTAATTACTTAGGTTTTCTCTCAAGTTTTTCAAGTCTTATTTAGGCAATTCAATTCCCCTAAACAGTTTCATTCATGATTGTTTCAATCACTTTATGTTTATTAGATAATGGTTTTCTATTTATTTCAAGCTTTCGTTAATTCACACTCATTGGTAAGGTTTCCTCACTCTGTCATAAAGCACAACATACATCATTCAGCACACTATATATCATCCCACATAAACGAATATAGAAATCTTACTAGAAATGCCATCATAATTGGCCGTAGCCTCATTCTGTATCACAGCATCCTCAAATGTCTGGGGCAAAGCTGCTGTCTGAGTAGCTTCCTCGTCTCGAGCAATAGTGCCCATCCGCTCATCTGTCCTTTTTGTGTAATAGTGCCTAGCAACATGGCCTGGCTTGCTCCAGTAGTAACACACCAGGCGAGTGTCCTCACCCGAATGCGTACCTGCGCTCTGGCGCCTCGCACTGAAATACCCAACATCTTATTTTCCTTTGCCTCTAACATCATCTCCTACATGTCTGCTACCTCTGGAACACACTATGGAGGGTTCAGAATCACTCTTCTTGCCCCTTCTGAAAAGCCTAAATCTCTCTAATCTCTTTGTTTTCTTCCCTTCACGCCGGTCCTCTTCGGTCGCTAACTCTTCCGCCCTAATAGCAGTTTCCAGCAAAATCTGATACGTAGGTGCTTTTACTGCCATTCTAGTACGAATGTCAAATCCCAACCCCCGCTCGAATCAGTCTCTCTTCTGCGCATCAGTAGCCACTGCCTCTAGCGCGTATCGAGAAAGCCTCGTAAACTGTGCCTCATACTCCACTTCCGTCATTCCCTTTTGTTTAAGTTCCAGAAACTCGATTTTCTTACGGTCCCGATACAATGGAGGGGTATACTTATTACCAAACTCCCTTTTCAAATCATCCCAAGTAAGAGTAGGTGGTTTGTTCTGACTTCTGGGAACTGTTTCCCACCAATTCCACACATCTCTATCCAAAAGTGAGTTGGTGTACCTCAAATTTGCTCTAGAGTGCACCGCATACGATTAAGAATCCGCTCGGCGTGTCAAAGCCAATCCTCCACCTCGGCGGGATCTGTGGTACCCTCAAAAGACCTTGCGCCTTGTTTGCGCACCTCTCTAAAGTTTCTGTTATCACTGACTACCATTTGACCCCCTTGATCTCCCATCATATTGTGCATCACTTCATAGAAATGTGCATAGGTTGGATTGAAAGGTAAATTAGCATACTGTTCATTGTGTGCTCTGGGGTGGATCCCTGCCCCTGCACAAACTCGTAGGACTTGGCGGCACCGTGCGATACATAGTCAACTGGCTCCATCCTTCACAAATCAACATTTTCAAAACTTAGTTTCACATACAATGATGCAACGAAAACTATTTTTCTAGCACAGTCCGCAGGGAATCTAATCCCCGCTCTGATACCACTAAATATGAAGCCAATTTTTACAAAGTTCATTTTCGAATAAATACGAGTTTGAGCACATTTTTTAAAAAACATAATTTGTAGGACAGATAAAATAAAGACATAATTTGCCCAAACATAAAATACAAGTTATACATCAAATATAGTTTAGAAATGTGGAAGCCGTGGAAATCATTTAGTATGACAACTTTATAAAACACCCATATACACTAAGGTATGTCTAGATACACAATATACACACAACCAAAACAACTGGGAACCCGACCTTTAGTACTGCACCGCTAGCCTCTCCGATCATGTAGTCCCGTCCCTGGTACCTGTCACTCTGCACATAAAGCAACAGCAAACACGGGTGAGTATACAAAGTATACTCTGTAAGTGATCCCCTACTGTTATTAAAGCTAGAGTGCAGGGGAGTCCTCGGCCTTCCCGGCCTATCCTCCCTAATGGCTCACCATAGCCATGCCACAACAAATTATTTATCATTTCCTCTCTCTTATCATTCTCAATCACTCTTGAGTAATCTTCCAAACAAACCACAAACATACCATGATGAGTCTTTATTCTTTCCTTTTATGTGTTTGTTCACTAGGGATAACATCCTAAATCATTAGGTCACTTTAGATAATCATTAGGACATTATTTAGGCCAGAATAGGGTTTTTGGACCACATTAACGTAGGTTTGATAAGCCATAACGTACGTTATTCATCAACAGGCAAAACTACAATTCCAGGTGAAGAATAACGTAGGTCAATTTGAAATTAACGTAGGTTTAAGCTCATTAACGTACATTATATTCCCTAATAACTTACGTTAATGGCTTCAGCAGCATTCTGTCCACTTTTTCGAGATGTATATCACACATACACACTTCCTACTTTGTCTAACATATCAAACCATCTTCCTACACACTTATTCAACCTTCTTATACATAACAATAGCGTCATTATTCATTTTAAACATGTTTATCATCCACATTAAGTCATTAAGCCACAATTCAATCATACACACATAGGATCATTCACACTTAATACATCTCAATCTTTTATCCTCCCAATCAACCATTTTATATCTCTTATTCCACACACAACATTATTGAATCAACAACCCAAATCCACATAATCAAACACATAATCACATACATTTATCATCTCCTTTCTATTGTCATTTTCAATCATTCATAAGTAATTTCTCAAAACAAACCACAAAAACATACCTCACTTACATAATTGCACAACAACACATTCTCTTTTAACCGTAACACATTCACATACAACCCACATTTCTCATACCATAAAAAAATCATCAATGTACCACAATAAAATCAAACCATAAAGGTTTCCACATCCAACTACCAAAACACATATCATTTAAACATTGAACCATCACACATAACACCACTCCAATTAGATTATACCACTCATACAATTAACATATAATCATACAAGGTTATCCATCCCTACAATAACATTTATTTCTTGTTCAAAGTACAAGCCATTTATAACTCATACACGAGTCCATGTCATTCAATCATAAATCATTCTCATATCATAACCAATTCATACGCATTCATTTTCCGTGCAATCAATAACAAGTATGCCAAATGAATGCAAGTGCAATGCTAATGCATTGTCCAAACATATGTACCCTGGGGTCTAAAATCATCGGGTCTAGCCCTGCATCAAATCATCGAGCTCTCGCTCAGCATCAAATCATTGGGACTGGCCTGAAATTAATTCACATTTGGGCTAATCCCCCATTTTTCTCACAATCAAAGTAATCCCCAATTTATCACAATCCATCAGGCCTTACCCGGCATCGAGCTCTCACTCGGCATAAACATAACACTAAGAGACAAGCTCTTGTGTTCTCAAACATTTAGGCTAATCCCCCATTTTATCATATCTGAGCTTTAAGCTCCTTTTCTCGATGCATGAACATGCATGTGTCCATGCCAACACAATCTAATATGTATGAATGCAAATCCATGCATTTTATCTTAAATTTCTCATAACACATGCACATAAATGTTCCACAACAATATCTCAATTCACAACATGTTCATAATGGCCAACTCGTGGCATCGTCCAACATATACCAACTGTAACTAAAGAGAGTTCATCAATTAATCAATAATGAACATCCATATCATGCATATGACAAGTGAACATGAATCATCACATCATTTAATCACATATGATACATACCATACCATTCATTTTGTTTAAGCCAAGAACACAATTCGTTAATTTATCAAACTCACAATGTGCCCTTAGGCCATATTCGCATACAAGCCAAACATATAACACCATAGTCATCAAACAACAATTATACCATACAAGGCATTTTATAAGCCATTCACTCATACATACCAACCATACTTTTCAACTTACCATGCTCAATTTCATCATAAGCTTTATACTTATGTTCATACATCATATTCACACAATACACATTTATAAGCTTCACTTTCCAATTCATTAAATTCATATTCACAACACTTTGCAACATAACAACCATAACTCACCAAGTCTAACCAAACCATATTCAATTCAAAGTTCCTCATCAAGCATAAACAAGTCAAATCTTACTTTTATCATATTTTTTGCTATCTTTTAACAAGAACAACATTACTGACAATTAGTTTAACCACACATAGGAAAACATTCCGTAGTAACCGTCATAAAAAACTTACCTCGCGTTCCCGTGACTCGACTCGGCGAAAACCTCCGATTCGGGTTCCAGTTGTTGTTTCTTACACACATTTAATCACATTTATTATAGTTTAACAACAAATGTATCATCTTTCAACATTTCTCATTGTTTTTCCCAAAATTCCCTAAAACCCTAATTTCTTAAATCTCACCAAATGTTATGTTTTAGGGTTAAACACTTAAGGAAACATAAACTACAATAAAAACCCATCAAAACCCTACCAAATGCATCTATTTTCCATCCCATTTTTGTCATGAATCGTGAATTCTTACCATTTTCCCGAAACTCAAAACCCTAGGCTGATGAGGGATGGATTTGAGGCTGGATTCGCTGTTAATCCGTTGTTAAGATGATGTCTGTTCTCATCCTTTTAATGACCTGTCCAGACCCCCGATAACGTACCTTATTTTGTACATTAACGTACGTTAACCAAATGAAATTTATGGGAAAAGTTATATGAATAACGTACATTATTAACATCATTAACGTACGTTATTCCATTTAGACTTAAGGTAACATATGTTTAAGGGCAAATAACATACGTTATTTACATACCCACATCATTACTTAGCATTTTTCGACCTCATTTGATTCCTAACACGCATATACTTATACATACATGCTTACCACTTAAAATAAACATTATATCAACTTAATTAACATCAATTAACGTTGAATTAAACCTTAGTCAACACCCAAACATAATACCATAATACACTTAATTCATCATCTCATTTTATTGTCGTTCCACTCATTTACCAACAATGCACAACTAGAATGCATCACATAACTTTCAAAGCCTTTCACACAACTTCAAAATCTTTCACTCTCAACTAATTATACATTATTGTATCATTTACATTTCCATTTAAAGATATGGGCATTCATTACTTTGGTTTCAACCACAGCTTACACAACTTCCTCAGCACATGCAAGAAATCAAACAATGCGCACACAAATATTTCATTCTTATTCATAATTATTATTTTCAATTTAAATGAACTAATTTTTGGGGTGTTATACTCCGTACCTTGGGGCTGGTCCCTGCCCCTGCACGGACTCTTGGGACTCGACAGTTGTCTCTGTGATAAATCATCTAAGGACTCCATCCTAACCAAATCACCATTTAAAAGTTTTAGTTTCATGAAATATGATGCAATAAAAACACTTCTCTGGCATAGTCCGTAAGGAATCTAATCCCTGCTCTAATACCACTCAATGTGAACCCCAAATTCGACAAATTCATTTTCGTTTAAACCTTGAAATTCGCACCATTATTTTCTTTTATTTAGCAAACACAAACTCAAACAAGGAAAATTGTAAAGATAGGTGTACATGCATTCACTAAACCAAGGCCACTGTTACCCAAATACAACCCAATGTAAAAATATCCAGAAGTAATGGTTTATGGTTTAAAACAATGCATATGCCAATAATCTATACTATGTGGTGCATAGATGTACAAAATGCAAAAGTGTGTGTGCAACCCAAAATACTCTAGGAGCCAATCTAAACCGCGTGTATCACAACTCCTTGTGCCACCAAAAATGGAAGTCCCAATCACCAGCTACTGCCCCTCTATACAATCACCACAAAATCACACATGCACATGAGTAATGAAAATTATTACCCAGTAAGTACACCTAACTACACTTACCATGGTAATTTAAGCCTAAGTACTTCGTTGGTAAAGTGCGTTAAGTGCATTAGGTTTTCAAGGTAGGAAGTTCATACTACGTTAACTAATTCAATAGTCATCAGTTTATTATTCACAACAAAGGCCACCAATTTCTAATTAATACTAGCTTATTACTTACTAGGTTGATTATTGAACTCGTTTGTCCTTTAAAAAATCACCAATTTAAGCTGCCAGGGATATGGGAACGACCTGGGAACGGCTAGCCCAGTCCGTTCTCAAGGCCGTTCTCCCTTTTTATTTTGCTTTATCAACAGAACGACTTGGGAAACAGTTTACACAGGCCGTTCCCCAGCCCGTTCTGACCTTCTAGAATGGATCTAGAAGTAGAACTACTTGGAGAATGGGTTGCATAGGCCGTTCCTTAACCCGTTCTGACTTGCTGTGTTCACAAAATCAGCATTTTGACACTTAGGACTTCACACAAAATAATACCATAATCATAGGCATCACAAACAAGTCCAAACATCTCAACAACACTGTGTTTACAACTTAATTCTAACCATCATTATACATTCTCAATTTGCATTACACAATTTCGCACAATAATCCAATTACATAACATCTCCATTCCATCTTATGCACACAACATCACATACACTCATACCTTTCATTTGCATTCCAATTTAACAACAAAATCGTCAAATAAAAATATGAATGAATGTATTCATGAAATGAAAATGCAACCACACAAGTGTTGTGCTCCGAGGCCTTATCTTTCTGTAAGGGAGAGTCCACTCCCTTCTTCATTTGTGGGCACAAAACCCTTTTTCTCATAATTAAGAGAGAGTCCACTCTCTTTCACGGATGTGGGCCAAAAGCCACTTTTTCTTTTCAAAACATGAATATGCATCAATGCTCATGCTATTCCATAATGACATGTCTTGATGCAAACCAAACATTTGAAGATTCATTCACAACCTTGCTAGGCCACAAGCTTATGAGCACTTAACATTTTTCACAAGACTATAGCATTCACATATACCAATTCCATTGCAACTCATCCCAACATCAATACTAAGCATGCATACTCATTTTTTCATATAGCTCATAAACATATAGCCACATTCAAGTAAGCCAACACAACTCGTTCCAACCTTAAAATAATCCATATACATATAAGTTCACATATTCAACTCTTTTAATGACTTATTCTAGCTACCATTTCAACAATTGAAACATTAATCACGTTTCTTAACCATACAAAGGGAAACGCTACAATGATAAGTGTAAATCGGTGCACTTACCTCGATATCCACGAAGTCGTCTCTATGCTCAACTCTGCTTTGGGTCCCTAACGCTTCCTTCTACACAAATCGAATCACATTTTGCTTATTACACACACATTCAAACTCAATTTCATAAGCTAGCTCTTATTTCCTCAAAATCCCTAAATTACAAAATCCTAAAATCCTCAATCTCTCATCATTTCCACCATACAAAGCTAAACATACATGCCATTAATAATAACAAATAAAATCCTATCAAACCCTACATAAAACTCACCCTATATCACATAAAATTCATCAAAAGTCAAAACTTACCTTGCCAAAATCCATCCAATAACCTGAGAGTTCGTCTAATTTAGGTTCCTTTGTGAAATCCATGAGTCTCTATGTGTGGAATCAAGGTTTTTTAGGTTGGGAAGGATTAGAAAGGTGTTTTTTGTGTTTGGGGTAAAGAGTGGTTGGCTGGAACTCTTAGGGTTTGAAAATAACATACTTTCTCTCTTCTTAAATGAAAACACACGTTTTATTCTGATTCCCGTCAGCCAGAACGGCCTCTGGAATGGCCTGGCCAAACTGTTCGCCTGGTCGTTTCCAGAGTAAAATTTTTCAGCATATTTAGCTGACCAAACAGTGGAGAATAATCATGGGAATGGTTTTGCCTGTCTGTTACCTTGGCCGTTTCTGTCCACTGATTTTGCAAATTTTTTCGCTAATTTTTCGGTTATATTTTTGGAGCGTTACAAGAGGAGTCATCATTCATCAACCACAATTGTAGAGAATTCATTGCAGAGCAAACAATGGATAATCGAGCCACACTTTCACCAATCTGAGAGAAAACTATTATAGATTATAGATTTGTAGCTTGTGTAAGAGATTCATGAGTTCTTTATTTGCTATATGGTTTTCTATTGCTTTTTTTTTGAGTACATTATGAACTAATTCTTCCATGGATATCTAGATTAAATGAGTCCTAGGATGGGTTATATGTTTTGACTTGATTATTGTTGAGTTTAATGAGATATTGTGGTTCAATTGTGCGGTTTAAATGATTTTTTTGACTTCGCATTGATAGGCTGAGAAACCATCTTGTAAATTAGGTCTTCCACATTTGAAAGGAATTACCTGAAATTCTAGAGATAGAATTACATAACTCCTCTGTATTAGTGTAATGCTAATAGAGGAATGTACGAAACATAATGTTGGATTAAGATTTTTGTTTAAATGAGATTTTGGCTAATCAACCTAATCTTAGATGTTTACTTAATCGAGAGATACTTTAAAATAAATTAGACATTCTCGCGATCCGATACTTGTTAGTTCACAATTACTTGAGTTATATATATATGAAGTCCTAGGATGAAACGAATCCAGATATCTGACTTTCCAATCTTGATTTAATCCGTAGTTTGCTTGTTTTGATTTTTCTTCATTCATTGGTTGCCATTCAATTTATTTTTTAATTTAGTTTATAATTTTAATTATGACAGAACCTTTTGTTAGATTAGATAACAAATTGGATTGATAGTATTAGTAGTTGACCGTCTCTGTGGGATCGACATTGGATACTTTGTTGCCTATACTATTATTCAATAGATATATTTGCCTAGCCAGCCGTGGTTTTAATACCGTTCGGGCATATCACGCCTCAACTTGTACTATTAACCCTACAAACAAATTCAATTCAACAAAAACACTTATATATGTATATCTTATACAACAACAACAACCAACATCTCAATCTACACTAATAACAACTATAAACTCAATATAATATAAATATGTAAGTTATATTCAAATATATACATACGATCATACAAATGTCAAGAAGTATCAATCCCTAACTAATATCTGAATGCAAAGAGAGAATACTGGGAGTAACAGCTGACCCACCTGTAAAATAACTCATAGGCTAAGATGAATCTCTAACTGATCCTAAAAAAAATATACGAACACAAATTTTATGAGATGCAACCTCAGTGAGTAATCATATAAATCATAAATTGAAAATTGTAAACGATTCCTGTTTATAATCATAATAAACATATCATACAATTTCCTGTATTCTTTTTATCATATCAATTATAATCACAATCGTGAACATAAAATGAAATAGTTTATAAGACATATAAACACATATCAAACAAGTATAAATACTTCTGTCTCCAAAAAAAATCTCTCGTCTCCAATAATATCTTCTGTCTTCTTATGATCGATCGTAATATAAATAATAATCACCGCCAAAACAGCACCATCATAACAATACCACCACTAATCAAACTCCGCCAATTATATACATATAAATATACACACATATAAATAATCTTTCACGTACCTATTTGCATTTTGTTTCGTAATTCGTATGTATGTTCGCAATTTGATCGCTTATACTTATATATTTTTATTTTCCATATTCATACGCACACATAGCTATTTTTTTATTTTACCATTTAATTCGCAATTCATAACTAATAATTAATCACATTTAAAAGTGAGTTAGATTACTCACCTGCTAGCTGAAGTACTCAGTGTGATATAAGCTCCGATCCTATCCTACTCTCGTAGCTCGTCGTCCTATATAACCATATACAAAATTCTATATAAAATTCAATATAATCAACATATTAATATGCATGTTCCAATTTCAATCCTATCAATTTTCTATTTTTGTCAATTACTAACAATTTCTATTTTTAAGCTAAATTCACGATAAATTCTATTTAACTTCTTAAAAATCTTACCTTTAACTCTATGGATTTCCTATACTGATTATACCAATTGATATCCTACTCAATCCTATGATCGATTACACATTCCCAGCTAAATCTCCAACCTAACTCTCTAAATTTCCTGTCTTTTCTCTAAAATTTATCTCTGTATCTCCTCTCTATTTTATCTGCTTCAACCCTAGCTTTTTTGTTGCCTATTTCCATTATTTTGTCTTTTATTCCAAGTATTTTCCAACTCAAGCTTCAAATTCCAATCTGCTAAAAAATTTCCATGATGTTTATTTATAAATATTAGTTGATATAGATTTTTATGGGCTATTAGAATTGCTAGAGTGAGGAAAATTGTTGATGTGGTGTGCAAAGATTGCTCATATGCCACAAGGCCTATATTCAAAGTGTTTTGTGTGATGATTGACTGATAATTAAGTTTAAATGATGCATGCATGTAAATCACCAAGAAGATAAATTTAATTGCAAATGGAAATCGGAAGCATGTGCATATGGTTTATTGAAATGTTATGATAGAAATAGTTTAGTTATAGGTGAAATTCCTTTAAAGATAAAAAGAAAATATGTTATGATAAATATGCGAATAAGTTATATTAAGAATTATGAAATAATAAACAGATACATATAATCATTCAAGTAAAAATGATAAATAATATATTATGAACATTTGTCCAAAAGAAAACTATGATACATATTTTAAAAGAAGAAAAACATGATAAGATATGTTAAATCAAGTACATGATCTTTCATGACTTCTTAAAGACTTATTTATCTAGGAATATAACTGTATACCCAGCAAATACAATTAATAGTTTCATATATGATTTTATGAAGATATGTGATTGAATAATCAAAAAAATATGTAACGAAAGAAAAATAGAAATATGCAATATGAAATGACATAAGAATAGGTACAAGATATAGAAATTGAAAGAAAAATAGGCATATGATATATCAAATGAAATACGAACAAGCACATGAACGATTTTACATACAAATTCGTATAGACATATGAACGATTATTATCGATTGTATGCATAATATTAGCATATAATATTGGTGATGATTGATATGGTGGTGATAGATATGGTGGTGATTGATTGGTGGTTATAAGATCAATCATACTATAGAGGAAGTATATTATCATAGAGGAAGAATACTATTTTTGAGAAAGTACAAACATAAAAGCAGTATAGTCTGCTACAGGTTCACAGCTTCGGCTGACAGAAGAAGTATTGACTGCTGCATGCTGCATGACGTTTATATATGGACGATTCTGACATATGATCATAGTGAATATGAAATGAATGAAAATGCGTGATAAGTGAATGAATCAGATTATCTGATACATGAATAAGAAAAGAATACATAATATGAATACAGTAAATTAGAAATGAACATAGAATAAAATGTAATAAAATAAACCTCAATTAATAATCTCAATAAGATTACTAAATGATAATTAATTAAAGATGATTATTCACTGAGCCCACAACTCACCAACTGTGATTTTATATGTTGTTTCAGGAACAAATAATAAAGAAAAGTTTATTACAGATAAGTGAGCAAGTGGGTCAGCTGCCACTCCTCAACATTTCCTCTCTCTATAGCCAGATTTTTATATACTTATATAGATTTATACATATAGACATTTGTATGATATTGTGTGATAAGATGATATGATTGTATGAAATTATGATATGATTGTTATATTCAAATATGAATTATTCTAGGTTGATATTAGGTTGATATACAGGGATACAACAGATGCATACAAACATCCACCATGCATTTAATGGTGACAACATGTAATATACTACACATTGTAGTGGCCACAAATCCCTTGTACTTTCTATTTTTTCTGCAACAATTCTCCTTTTATGTATACTTACTATCAACTATCCATCAACTCACAATTATCCTCTCATTTTCTTTAATTTATCTAATCATATTCTTAATTTCATCAATCATTTTATTAATTATAGGATTTTAGGATGGGAATATTACAATATACATGTGTTAGACTCATTGTATAGGCTTGATTAAGCAATTACTAAAGGATAGAATTGTTTGTTTGTTGTTGGTTTAATTTGCCATTTGTTAGGCAAAAGTTTGATAGAGTTATTGTAGAGGCCCGGCCCACGAATGGGTCCCGCAACGCTCCTTAACAAGCCCATGGGCCGGTCACCCCCAACCCATCTCCGGTGTGTTAGGGACCTCCCCAGCCCACCCCTGGAAGGTTGTTGGATAAATCCTCAGAGGTCTGGTCGTCCCTCAGGATCGAACCCACGACTTGTGACTTATCCCTTTAGACATGCCAAAGCATATCACCAATTGAACCATGGTTCAATTGGTGATATGTTTTGCATGTCTAAAGGGATAAGTCACAAGTCGTGGGTTCGATCCTGAGGGACGACCAGACCTCTGAGGATTTATCCAATAACCTTCTGGGGGTAGGCTGGGGAGGTCCCTAACACACCGGAGATGGGTTGGGGGTGTTGGGCCATGGCCCTGTTAAAGTTGGTCGAGCTGAAAGATGCTCATGGGCTGGGCCTGGGCCTCTACAGTTATCTTGAAAGTGAAGATTGTGTAAGAGTTCTCACTGAACTAGAAAGGGATTTGTAAGAAAAAGAAAATATTTGAAGGTTAAAAATCCTTAGTAGTGGCACTAAGATAGTGGAGTAGGCAAGGTTGTGTCAAACCACTCTAAATTTTGTGTGTTCATTCTTCTTCTCTACAATTTTTATTGTTAGTGTTTATATTAATTCTATGGTAGACAAAAATCAGGTGATACAATCTTGTATCCTTTAGTCATATGTATGACTTGAGTACATTTTAAATATGATAGTCGATTAGCATGCCATAAAAATTCTCATGTTTATTGTTTGAATATTTATAATGAATTTTATGGTTTAATATATGAATTGAAAAATTGTAATTCTATTGTGATTAAGCTAATGTACGAATAAAAAATGTAAGTTGAGAATCATTGTGTAATGCATGAGATGAGTTGTGTAATAGCTTGAGTATTCATTGAGTTTTTATGAGGATGATTGATGGGAAATGAATGTTTTGATAATAGGTGAAATGTGTTGAGTTGATTGATAAATGATAAAGTAAATACGAGAATGTAAGAGACTGGCATGAGAGTCATGGTCCATTATACGGGCCATGTTAACACCCTGGTTGGAAATAGCGGACAAGCACAGTGGTTGCATTTTGTTACATAGGTCACGTTTGGGAGTTCTAAATTGGCAATCAATCAACACGTGGTTGTGGCCCTTTCCATGAATCGTGTTGACTGGCAGTAGATGAATATGTTGATCGTGGTTTAGATCAAACATGTGCCAGAGACAAACAAAAATTTGGGGATCAACAAGGGATGGGGACACGACTGTGCTGCTGCCCGTGTTGGATATAGGAATTTGTAAAATAGAATCAAACATAAAGAATTATGAATTAAAAGGTGTAATATTAATTAAATTATGATAACGAGAGAAGAAGAAAGCATAAAAATGAAATGCCTTGAACGCATAATGTACTTAATGTTCAAAGGACAAGTACAAATACTCTATAATACTAGTTATATGTATTAGTAGGTATACTATATAATACTCCTTCTTTCAAATATTCACAAGTACTCTATACTTATGCTCACCAAGAGCCCTACACATCTTTCACTCACTAAGAGTTACCATATGCATGAATGTAAAGTGCATCCCAAGCAACTAAAATCATGCATTTCCATCTCATTCCACAATACTTTACAATCCAAACTAATTTCACATATCCAACCACTTTAATTCACTCACAATTATCAAGCATAGTTAACATATACGTGCTCACACATATGATCATTCACCAAATCATCCTCAACATCATTAACACCAAAGTCAACATAGCAACACAACAACATATCCCAATCAACATAACAATTTCACAACCATATACACCTGATTTCCATTATCATCAAACATACCAACATAATTATCACCATAAACACGGAATCATCACATCCCGTGAACTCATATTTTTCCTATTCATAACAGTTCATTAGTAATTTCAAGTAACAAGCACAACATGCAAGCACACACAGAAGCCGCGCTCGTGTTACTTACCTGAGATCTCACTTATTTCCCGACTGGGAACCTCCTGCCTCGTCCTGTTTCGCTCCTCCTAAACATAACATAATAATTATATTAATTACATAAATGTGAATACAATTCACCAAGTCATAATTATATAATCTCATTATGTTTATATGCACATATTTACATTCCTTTACATTTTCTCTTTCCTCATTAAACAACTACCTAACCTTCCTTCACTCATTACTCACCATACCTTCCCTTCACTCATTACTCACCATACCTTCCCTTCATTTAATTCACCACTTTCCTTAACCATTTTCCGACTCCAACTCACCTGACATTCCTATCACGATAGAATACCA
>CANYCX011381993.1:0-10770 GCA_948193385.1 Breynia disticha f. nivosa | reverse complement strand
ATTTCATAAACATGCATTCATATGTATTTTCCTGTTTAATTGCAATGCTCAGATTGAACTTGTATATAGGATTATAAACAAAGGTAGGAAAGAGATAGGACAAACAATAGAAAGATGATGGGCCATCAACAAAGTGAGTATACTACTTGAATTTATATTCAAGGTTTTATAACTATAATATTTTTAATTGCTTTCTATATATGTATGGATTCAATGATTTATTTGTTTGTAAATATAAATAATGTTTAGATGGTTGTTAGAGTGTGAGTTTGTGAATGAACTTAATTTATGTATATTTAATATGAATGTTATAGTATATGTTGGATATTGAGATTGATGATGAGTGTTAGAGAATTACTAGAGTGTGATTTGTTAATGTGGCATGCAGAGGTTGCACTATTACAGTTGCCTATAGTATAAATACAATTGTGATCGATGGATTTTTTTGCAATTGTTGTGCAATTGTTCTCACTGATTTATTTGATATTTGACATGCTAAAAATTATCAAAGGTCATGACGAATTTTCTGTGGAATATTAATACAATGGTAAATAGTAAATAGCACTAAAACATCGTATACTTATTACATTCTTAATCATATTATTAACTGTATTCTTAATATTTTAAATCGTATATTCAAAAACTTTCTTAATCTTTTAAATCTTATATTCAAAAATGTTCTTTTCCGATCATACTTTAGTCAATCATATAACATCTTTTTGTATACTCATTTAGTCATTTCTATGATTTGGACAACTTGGTACAACTCGATAGATTATATATCACAAATACAGATCGTTTTAGTGAACTCACCCATGGGCTCAACTTTGTGTTGATCTAATACGCCCTCTATTCTGTACTATACCATATCTGCATCATTTAAGTACAACTGGTAAATAACGACTATAATATGAGATATCCGTATCAATCCTATAAATGAGATAGATTCAACGATATAATCTCTCACACAACATATCATCATTTTATCAATAACAACATGCACCTCAACCTATACTATCATGAGAAAACATCAAACAACACTTTTATATATCATTTATATCAACTCAATATTAATTAAACAACAACAAACATCTCAAACAACTAGTATCAATGTAACGCCCCAAAAAAAATGTCTATTTAATATGGAATAATGTTGGATTATGTTAGGCTAAAGTGTATAGAGGCGTATGGGTATGTTCGGAATGAAAAGAGGTCGAAAATCGCTAAGTGCTGCAGTCTGTAGTCAATTAACGTACATTAATTAATTAATTAACGTACGTTAATGTATGTTTGATGGAATAACGTATGTTATTCCCATGTATAACGTACGTTATTTAATGCTGACAGCCCAAATCCTGCATTTTCCTAACGTACATTAATTTGGACAATAAACATATGTTATCGGGACAACTTAAAATGGGTCATAACTCCCTCCCAACAACAAAAAAGATCTCTCCAAACTTCCAAACCCTCATCCCAAAGCCTTCCAAACATCAAACAAACAGCAAATTTCCAGCGAATTAACAACACATTCGCCTTCAAATCGAGTCCTCCTCCCTCTAGGTTTTAAAGTGACGGGAAAGAAGGTAAATCCTCATTTCTGATCTAAAATGTGATGGAAAATAGCTGCATTTTGTAGGGTTTTGATAGGTTTTTAATGTAGTTCATGATTCTATAAGCCTTTAACCCTAAAACATAAGATTTAGTGAGATTACGCTTTTAGGGAAGTTTTGGGATTTTGGGGAAAAATCAGTATGGGAGGTTTAAATAAGGTACATTGCATGTTGAATGATAAGAAATGTGATTATATGTGTGTAGGTCGCATTCGGAACCTGACTCAGGAATTGGGCGACGGATTGAATCTTAGAGCCCGAGGTAAGTGCTTTTACCACTTACTTATTGTGTTTTGCTTATGATTGATTGATTTCTTGTATGGATAATGCTTTCTTAATGTAAATTAAAATGAATTGTGGCTTGAGAAACTTATGAGTGTATAATGTTGAGATGAATTCTTACTAATGAGAATGGTTTTATATTTATGTTTGTGCGATATGAAGAATGCTACAAGCTATGTGCTTATGATTGTTATGATGAAAGGATGGTGTCTGTTTGATGACTATATTGTTGAGGAATTGTTAATTGTGTTAAGAGTTTCTTAAAGAGACCTTATGGCAAAATGGCAAATGGAACTTGGAATGTTGAACTTACATTGAGGCATGTGATAATGGCATGACATTTTGGCACATGCATGAGCATTCTATGTATGTTTATGATGAGGCCTCATGGCCAATTATGCGCGAAGGGAGTGGACTCTTCTATATATGAAAACAAGGGCCTTGTGGTCAAATACGTGCAAAGAGAGTGAACTCTCTCTTATATGAAATGAGGGCCTTGTGGCCAAAACACAATTAAAATAGGGGCATCGTGGCCAATATGCGCAAAGAGAATGCACTTTCTCTTAATATGTGAAGACTCCAGAGCATGCATTGTATGTTGCATTTGGCATTCTCATACATATGCATTCATGATTTATTCCCTTAGATGAGTGTGTTGTGATTGGATGCAAGTAAGATGATGGCTATGTATGTGTATGAAATATGTAAAGGATTTAATGCTTATGTTGAGATTTATGATTGTTGTTTTGATCCTTAAAGCATATGTTGATTTCGTGCTGAATGGTTAATTGTTATAATGGCGATTAATGACATGTATTAGGTTTGGTTAAGTTGGTAAGAAAGTTGTAGTGGCTTGTTTTGATATTGTATGTTTTGATGTATACGTATGACTTGTGTAAATGGTGTCTTGGATGCTTGTGTGGATGGTTATGAATGTTGTTTTGATTGTGGTTTAGTATGTGGATCATGTGTTTAATGGTTAAGTGTGATGATTTGAATGTATAGGAAAGTTGTAGGTGTGCTTTGAAGATTGTTTGGTATGCTATGTGATAAATGCTAAGTGTATGTAAGAGGAAAGACTTAGAACTTGGATAGAACCATTTTGGAGGCATGTAACGTACATTATTTGAAGGAATAACGTACGTTACTTCACCAAACATACGTTAATAGAGGCTTAGCATACGTTATTCATAACTGCAGATTAGGGGAAGAATAACGTACGTTACCTAGGGGTATAAACCTACGTTATTTCACCTAGAAAACCTAAGTTTTACCTGAATAATGTACTAATGTATATCTAAAGTATACAAATGATTTAGGATTAGTCCCTAAACATATTAAACACTTAAATGATGGTATGCGACATGACTTTAATGTATTAAATACTTAAAGATTATATTGAGGGAATTGTTAGGCACGAATGTGGCTTTGTGTTACACGGGCACAACCATATTTGATAGAAGGTTCCCCTGTGCATACAACATAATAACTATAAGGATGCGCTTACTGAGTATTCTTTATACTCACCTTTATTTTGCTGTGTATATATGTGTAGAGAGACAGTAGCCGGTGCAGGGACATCCTTTTTGGCAGAGCTCGAGCGTGTGATACTCTGCGGATAGGTCGGCTCCTAATGGTTTTGGATACACTATAGTTTTGCATTTTGTATAGCTATACACATGATAGGATAGGCTTGGCATTTGCATTGTTTTAAACCGAAAACCATTAGCTTCCGCAAATTTCAACTGATTTTTATTTTAGGCTGGTTTAAATGAGATGCATGTATGCCATTCTTTCTATATATTTATATACATACATTCTCCCGATTTTAATTGTGTTGTTATTTAAAAAGAAAAAAAAATGGGTGCAAAAATCAGAATTTAATGAAAAATGAACTTTACAAAAATGGGGTTCACAATCAATCATATCAACAATGATCATCTGTAAATATACATATAACATGCAAATATCACACATATGGATTCCTAGATGATATCCAGTGAAGAGAGAGAAAGTACAGGAGTAGCAGCCGACCCACCCGAACACTTTGTAAAGCTAACTCAGCTCGCTATCAAATCCAAAAACAAAAATTGCAGTTGTATGAGTTATGGGCTCAGTGAGTAGTCAATAATTTAATATGAAATTTTCATTTTTAATCTTATCCTATCAAATTTATAAATGTAATAATATCATCCATTCCTTTATAGTTAACTTATCTTTCATGTAATCATTATATCCTGTATCACGTGTATATCCTGTAATCATATATGCTTTTATATAATCATATGACTTATTTCAATTCATGTAATCATATGAGTCATTTATAAGATTTATGTGATTTTGACATACAACGTAAAACAACATATAGTTGTAACTGTAATCTCCACTTCCTCTCCATGATCGATCATAAATCACCAATCCAATCTCCACCAATATCATATCATATATAGTACCATATCATATCAAGTACCATATCACGTACCATATCATATCACATAAATTGTATATTGCACCACACAATTGTAGTATATAAATAACATAATGTACCTGTTTGCATCTTTGTATCGTATGTACCTGTTATCATTTCGATCATATAATTGCGTTCACATCCATTTTAATGTCATATTCACATTTTACCATTTATTCCGATTCATATTTACTATCAATTATCAAAATACGATCAAAAAATTCAATTCAATTCGCATATAAATTCATATTTTAAATGAGTTATACTACTCACCTGGATATTCGTCATTAAGCTCCTCTCCACTCTGATTTTTGTCCTGTTAATCCAATCGATTTTCTATATAACCATATACCAAATTTATGTATAAAAATCAATCAAACAATATACTCGTATTCTTAATTCTAATATATTTTCTTACCTTTTTCTTTGTAGATTTTCTGTTGATTATAATAATCAATTACTTGCTCGATTCTACCATCAATTCTATATTTTGAACTCGATTCTAGCTCAAACTATCATTTTTCTCTTCCTTAGCTTCTCTCTTGCTTTGCTCCCTGTTTCTTTTCTATTTTTCCTTCTTTTTGCTTATAAATGAGTCTAGAGCTCAACACGATCGTGCCAAAACCAACACGGCCCTTGCCAACTGAAATTTTACACGTCTAGCTCCAATTTCCAACATTTCTAAAATTTCAACACCTCAGCATGCCCTGTGCTGACACCAGCATGACTGTGCCAGCATCAAAACTCATTTTCCAGCTCATTTTTAGCATTATTGTTCTCATATACTTTCCAAGGAGCACTCCCCTTGTGTTGTCAACACGCCCACCGTTCTGTGCCTCTGTTTTCTCATCAATTTCACTTCGAAACTTCATTTCTTCGTAACCCTAACCCGTATGACTCTTAACTTATTCAATATTACCATTTAACTTATGTTTTATTTCTTATGTTTGTTAAGTTCACTACTCACTTCCTAATTATGTTAATCATTTTACTTATCTGTAGGGATATGAATGTTACAAATCTTCCCCCTTAAAGAATTTTGTCCTCGAAATTCACTCGTATCTATGTTTTAGCTTCTTAATTTTGTTCATCATCTTTTTAGAACTTTAACCATTGAAATTTGTTTGGTTCTTGTTGTTTCATTCTATGATCCACAATCTATATAGATTCTTCTGTATAGGTTAAGTTTTCTTCAATCTGTACTTGTAACTCTAGTATAACATGGTTATGATCTGATCTATATCTCCGAAGCATACTCACATGAAAAACATCATGTATCTATGCTAGCTCAGTTGGTAAATCAAGTCTCTATGCTAATGGACCAATCTGCTCTATAACTTCATAAGGTCCAATGTATCTAAGACTTAACTTTCCTTTATTTCCAAATCATATTATTTATTTCCACTGTAAAACTTTCAAAACTACTTTATCCCCAATTTCTCACTCCATTTCTCTTCTATGTTGAGTGTAATAACTCTTCTGCCTATCCTGAGTAGCTTTCAATTTGCTTTTGATTAGCTCTAGTTTTTCTATTGTTTCTTATACAATTTTGATTTCTTTAAATATTTTTGCCCCTTCTCTATCTCAATATACCAGACTTTTACATTTTTCCATATAGAGCTTCATACAATGTTATACCAATGCAACTATGATATTGATTATTGTAGGCAAATTCCATCAATGGTATGTACAATTCCCAAGAGCCTTAAAACTCCAAAACACAAGATCTTAACATCTCCTTTAAGGTCTATATAGTTCTTCTCTTAGTCTATCCATCGGTTATCATGAAAGGCAGTATTGAAATTCAATTTTTTTACCCAACGCATTATGTAACGTCTGCCAAAATCTGGAAGTAAACCTTGGATCTCTATTCACTACTATGTAAACAGGAATACCATATAATAGAACTATCTCCTGCATATACAACTCTTCTAATTATTCTAGAAAGAGTCCAACTTTAATGGGTAAGAAGTGCATAGATTTAGTCAAGCTATCTATAATCACCTATATTGCGTCTTTACCCGATTGTGTTTGATTAGTAAACCTATTATAAAATCCATAGTTATCCATTCCCATTTCAGAATAATATTGATAACGGTTGAAGTTCTCCAGTTGGTGCTTGATGCTCAACCTTCACCTGCTAAGAAACTAAACATTTGGATACAAACTCTGTGACATATCTCTTCATATTCAACCACTAATAGCGTTATTTCAAAGTATTATACACTTTTTGTCATTCCTGGATGTAAAACATATGGAACATTATATGCTTCATCCAGTATCTCCTGTCTTATTCCATCAATCTTGGGTACACATACTCTAGTTCTCATCATCACTAATTCATCAACTAATTGAAACAGGGTCTCCAATCCTTGATTAATCTGTTCAATTATCCTGATACACTCTTCATCTTACTTTTGTATTGCTTGTATTTTCCTTAACAACATTAGTCGAATCATTAATCTAGCTATCAAGACTCCCAATTCTGTTAATTCCAAATTCACATTCAAGCTTCGTAAAGCTATCAAATCAGTCAATCGTGTCAATTGCAAGCTAGATATAGCAACACTTGATTTCCTACCGAGTGCATCTGCAACCACGTTTGCTTTTCTGGAATGATATTCAATTGTGCAATCATATTCTTTCAACAACTCTAACCACCGTCTTTGTCTCATACTCTATTCTTTCTGGGTCATCAAATATTTCAAACTTTTATGGTCAGTAAAAATCTAAAATATCTCGCCATAAAGTTAATGTATTCAGATCTTAAGAGCAAATACTGCTGTTGTAAGCTCTAAATCATGTACTAGATAACTCATCTCATGTTGTTTAAGTTGTCTAGAGGCATATGCTATCACTTTCCCATTTTGCATTAAAACACATCCCATTCCTTAATAAGATCCATTAGTATAAATAACAAATCCTCCTGTACTAGAAGGAATAGTAAGCACTGGAACTGTGGTTAATCTATATTTTAATTCATTAAAAATTTACTAATGTGGTCATTCCACTAAATAGATACATTCTTTCTCAGCAGTCGTGTCAGCAGAACAAAAACTTTGCTAACGTTGATCATTCCTCTAAATAGATACATTCTTTCTCAGCAGTCATGTCAGCGGAACAATTATAATCGAGAATCCCTCCACAAATCTACGATAGTAACCTGCAATACCCAGGAAACTACATACCTCAGTAATGGTTTTAGAAAGTTCCCAGTTTAATACTGCTTCAATCTTCTTTGGATTTACTGATATTCCTTGTCCAAATATCACGTGTCCTAGGAAGACTATGTGATCTAACCAAAACTCACATTTGTTAAGTTTTGCATATAATTGTTTCTCCCGTAATGTTCACAGTAATATTCGCAAATGTTCATTATGTTCTTCAGTATTCCTCAAATAAATCAGTATATCATTTATGAATAAAATCACAAACTGATTGAGGAAGGATTGGAATCTATTGTTCATCAATGCTATAAATATTGCTGGAGCATTAGTTAACCCAAATAGCATAACTAAAAATTCGTAATGACCATACCAGATTCTAAAAGCAGTCCATGGACTATCTTCTAGTGCTATCTTTAATTTGATAATATCTGGATCGTAAGTTAATCTTTGAAACACCGTAACACCTTGCAACTGATCTAGTAGATCGTCTTTCTGAGATATCAAATATTTTTTTTAACTATTACTTGATTAAGTTTTTGATTATCTATACATAATCGTAATGTTCCATCTTTCTTTTTAACAAATAATACATGCGCTACTCAAGGTGAAACACTTAGTTGAATGAATCCTTTATTAACTAACTCTTATAATTGTTTTCTTCAATTCTTGTAACTCCCATTGTACCATTCTATAAGGTTGTTCGAATATAGATCTCGTGCAAGGAAATATCTCAATAATAAATTCTGTCTCTGTGTGAGGAGGTAATCCTACGAGATCTTTTGGAAATACATTTGGGTATTGGTATTCCTTTGACATCTTTACACTTTGTCGTTTTATCAACTACATGTGTTAAATAAGCTTCATATCCATTTCAAATCATCTTAAAGGCTGGTATAGTTGAGATTACACAATTTGGCACAATCTTTCTCTTTTCGTAGAATATTACTTTACTTTGTTCTTTTGATTTTATTATATCTTCCTTGGTAAAACAATCAACTTTAGCTTGATGGCGAGCCAACCAATCTATGCCTAGTATAAGATCAAATTCCCTTAAGTCTAGTAGAATAAGATTGGCTATTAATTATGTATTTAAAATCTTTACTGTTCAATCTTTATATACTGCCTTTTCCACTTTACTTTATCTTAAGGAGTATGAACTCTAAGTGTAACATTCTCGTCCTGAATCACTTAATTAAGCTTTTAATTAATATGTTTAAGAAAAACAAAATGTTTTACAATAAAAATGACGAAAATAAATGATTAGAAACAAAGATATGAAAGGGTGACAAAAGGGTGATAAAAGGGTGACGTTAAATGACTGAAACGAAGGACAAACCTCTGGAACAACGAAGAACACGTGGTGGAGGCCCAAAAATGCGTGGTGGGAACGACCATGCGTACTTTCATGCCCACAATGCGTACTCACTCAATTTTAGCAAAAAACTATAAGTTCATATGCTCCTCAATTCATTCAGAAACCTAAACTTCCATAGAAAGCTCTAGAGAGTGAGAGAAGCAAGTAAGTGAGAGAGAGAGAGAGGGTGAGGAAGTGAAGGATTCAATGAGGAAATTGATTCGAGATATCAAATCATTCGTAGTTTCGAGCCGGGAGCCCAGTGGTATAAGCGAAACAGGTAAAACTTGGAGTTTTTGTTTGTTTTTACGAGTTTTACTATAGTTGTTTTGAGTTGATTCTTGCTTGAGTTAATGATTATTGATAGAATTGAGTTTGAATTTAAGTTAGAAATACGTTATATTAAGTTATTATTGATATGAGTAACGACAGGAAAAAGGGTTAGGGTTCTGGCTAGGGTCTGCAAAATTAAGAAGCGAAGTAAACGAAATTGATAGGGCATGCATTAAATTGATGCTTATGATGGAAAATATAGGTATATTTTTGATTGTATGTTATTAAATGATTGATATATGTTATAGGATGACAGCGTAGCCTAGTCGGATGGGATGTGAGTTCACACCAGTCCGAGTATTTTAGTTGACATGTGAGTATATCTCACTATTTGGCTATATTAAAATGAATGATTATATATTTATCGTCGAATGAATTATGAATGATATTGCGTATATGAATTGATTATATATGTATGATTATGAATGAAATGCGAATATGAATTCCACGTACCTATACGAAAAATGAAAATGAAACGAAAATGAAAGTGAAACGAGATGATGATATATGTGCGTACTTATATGATTATGATATGTGATATACAAAATGAAAAGGAATCGTAGAAACGATTCACATGAAACAGGTACGCAAAATGAAAAAAGCATACGAAAAAGGTACGTGAACGTGTTTATGTTTTCATATGATATGTGATATGTGATATGATATGTGATATGGAAAGGTGATAAATGATCAATCATTCGGAGACGGGAGTAGAGAGATGGAAGTTAGGTCCACATGAAAAGGAGGTGGAAAAAAAAATGTTTTCAAACTAATAGGGAGACGGAAGTTAGGATTTATTATGAACGAAAACGTTCAATTCAAACATATACGAATCGAGATCAATATAAGTAAAAAAGAAAATACAAAGGAAAATAAAAAGGATGAAGAATACGTAAATATGAAATGAGATTTATTGATGTGCTATATTTGTATTTTATAAAACGAAACTGATTAGAGAAATTAGTTCGTAGATATGACTGTTTACATAATATTATAAAATGAATTAAAGATTACTCACTGTGCCCGCAAATCACGCAACTGCGATGCTTGTTTCATGTACAGGTGTTAGCAGTGGTAGACGTTTTTACTAGCAGTGTCAGAGTTTCTTTTGCTACAGGTTGGACAACTGCTACCCGATCTACTTCTCTCTTTTCTGCTGATGTCATTAGGATCTGTTGCATACATTTTGCATAAGATGATATGTTGTTATATGGGTTGTATATTATTTTGGGATTGACAGAGGATGAGTTTGATATTACTTACAGTCTGTTCTGTTGATATAGTGATATGTTTATATTCGAGGTTGAGTTGTTGAGATTGATCTGATGATTGAGGTGTATGTTGTAAAATATATGATTGGGTGTTTGAGAATTATTGCTATTGCTGAAATTGATTTGCAGGAATGCAATAGGTATTGTAACGCCCCGAAAATTTATTCGTTTTAAAATAAAGAAAATGTATATTAAAAATACGGTTAATTAGCGATAAAGATAGATAAAATTATAAGTGATATATGGTGTATTGAATGCCGAATGAGGTTAAATTAAAGTTTAA
>CANYCX011381259.1:0-14605 GCA_948193385.1 Breynia disticha f. nivosa | reverse complement strand
GATGGACCACCCACAATAACACCCTCAACATTCCATTCTACAAAAATATGGCCTGATTCCCACCTAATCCTCTTAAACTTTGATAATTTATGAGTTGAGTTGCATGTTAAAGGCACCTGACTTTCGCCCTCTCAGGCCACTTTCAACCGACGCTAGGTCCCCTTGTACTTGACCATAGTCTACAGAACTCGGTTGGACCTCCAACAAGTTTGTGGGTTTCAAACGATTAATGGAGTGAAGTCCATCTCAATCAGTGGAGAATTTATTGATTTCTTAAATGTCGTATGGATGGATACATAAAAGAATGAAAAATGAATTTGTCAAGTAGTGTTTCCTCAGATTAATTATTACAAGCTCTGTTAATCACAAAACAAAAGCACTTGGTTATGGCTAGACTATTCTTGAAGACAACTTAACTTAGAGAACAAGACGAACGAAAAGTCCAGGAGAATGAAACAGAGGGACTAAACATGAAGGAAAAGGTGGTGTGAATGGAGATTGCAGATGCACAAAAAAGTGGTCAAAGCATTTTTTTTATTATAAAAATTTAGGGTGATTAGATAGTATTTCAATCTAAAGTAAAAAAGTTACTAAACTTAAAACAACAATTGCAATAGTATTTACATATGCCTCACCCCAAAAGATCAGTGAAAATTTGAACTTACGATAATCAAGATACAATATCTTATCATTACTGCTGCACTAACCCTTACGATTAAAAGTGGTCAAAGCATCTATATGTATTCTATTCGAATGTGTGGATGGTTTAGAAGAAAGCAAGACCGGAGGATTGTCGTTGAAGATGCCTTTGTCGACTCACTATTATTGTCGAGTTTAGGCATCACTTGGTTCGAATTAGTAGACTTCTCGAAAAATAGATAATATTTATTGATTTTTTTATAAATTAATATTGATATTTACATAATTATTCTTATCAGTAACTAATTAGATATTTTATGTGATAAATTCAATAATATGATTGTAAAATTTGATTAACTTACTTAGGGAATTTCAACTTACCTAGGTTTTTTATATAAGTAACTTCCTTTGGATAGGGAAAGTAGAAATATTGACTTATCAAAAAGTTAAATTCAAAAACACAAATAAGCAAGATAATTTTGCACATTTTCCAAGAGGTACGACTTCCCTTTTTACTTACTATGAACCAAGTGAGCTCTTACTTGTGGGCTGTGGCTTTGGACACCAATCTTCCTTTTTTTTTTCCGTATTCTTCACTAGATATTTATTAATGCATAATAATTTAGTTTAATTTCTATGCTAAAAACAATAATTAATATAACTGAGCATCATGAAAACGAAAGGAATGAAAAGAATTTTAAAAAACTAATTGAGTATTGATAAGGCTGCTTTGCACATGTTAAATAATTGAGCAAAAAAGAATGATTGATTGGAATTTGAATACCTACACTAATAATAAGCCGGCAAGAGTTTATTTCAATTCAACCAATTAAATAAAGAGTTGAATTCCACCCTTACGATTAAAAAAAAAATTCTACTCATTTCGTCTCATTTTAAGTGTATTTTTTATTTATTACACATTTTAAGAAAATTCATTTAATACAGTCATTTTTTCAAATATACTTTTGCATTGCAACTATAAAAAAATGTGATTGGTTATATGAAGTAAATTAGAAATATGAACTTATATAATTAATATTTAAGGGCATTTTAGTAACATTTTTGTAAAAATTAGTTTGTGGCACTTATTTAAGACAATTAATATGCACTTTTGAGACACTTAAAATGTAATGGAGAGAGTATTAAAGATGAGGATACACCAAATATACCCTTTTTTTTATTTGCTCAAATTAAAGACGAAAATGAAAGAAAAATAAATATGATACAATAAACATACTATTAAAATAATTCATAAAGTAAGTAATTTGATTAAGTAAAAAGTTTTATTTTTAAACTTATGTATGTTCATACGTAACTTTTTTTATTATAATAAATTATTTGGGTTAAAAAATAAATTAAGAAAAAAAAGTGATGGCAGCCACGTCATTACCGTAACGAAACAAAGTCGGAACGCGGTTGTGGCGGTCACAAAGTACAGACGCCCCAACAAATTACATATCAAAACGACTATTTCCTCTCGTGTTTTCTCCCTATCCCCATTACGCCGTTTCTATTCGGACAAACAAACATTCCCACTGCCCTCTTCTTAAACCTTAACATATATATCCTTGCAACAACTACAGCTAACTCTATGTTGGATTTTTCTCTGAAAATCTTTTATTATGATTACCTCTTGACTTAGCTTGTCTTCGGTTAAAGCTTTCCTGTTTTGGTTTGAGTTGAGTAAGAGTGGTTCTTCAAATGGGTAACTGCTTGGATTCTTCAGCTTCTAAAGTTGATACCGCCCATAATTCTCATACTGCTGGTAATTGCTAAATTTGGTTTCTTTTTGTGTGAAGTTCGATTTATTGCTTCGGCTGGATTTTTTTTAATGTAAGATAGGTTAAAAATGAAGTCTTTAATGGTTTTTGTGTTTGTAAGTGCTTATTTTAGCTATGAGGGTTTTACTAAGTTTAGCTTGTATTTTGGATTGGACTGGATTTGTTGGTTGTACTTGTTATGGATTGACTTTTTTGTTCTTGTTGCATGATCATTTCTGCACATAATTTTGATAGAATTTGCCATTTTTTTCTTACAGATTGAAGAAGATAGCTTATTTTGTAGCATGTATAGCTTATTTGGAACATGTATAGATTGTGCTATGATTGAAGAATTGGTAAATCTGTGCTTTAGGACTAATTCAACTAACATGTTTGATGTTTCTGGATAAGTGGCTCTGTGATATGTTGCAAGTTATAGTAAATAAACTGATGCAGTTCTTTACTTTTTTTTGTTATCATTTGTGTACTATTAGAATTTAAACCGCATTGGTTTTACTGTTTCATCATTGTGCTTGTTTTACATGGTTTCGTAGATGCTCGGTGTCTTATAAAAGAAGTGTTAAAACTTGTTTTTTCTTTTGCTCATAGGAAGAAGCCAATCAAATGGGTCTCTAAATCTGGAAATGAAATTTCTTTGCTTAGAATTTGAAGTGGAATTTATTTTATTACCCTGTTTCTTAAGCATGTTGAACTTGTAAAGTTTTGGAAAATTGGGTGCTACAGAGTGATTCATATTTTTTTTGTCAATTCTATTCACGTGGATTTCAATTTGAGGTTATTCTTTCTTGCCATCATCAGCAGCTTCACGGATTTCTAGCAGAACCAGCCGTTCTTCAGCGCCTTCTAGTCTAACCATCCCATCCTATAGCGGAAAGAGCAGTTCTGAATATCTTCCAACACCGAGAACTGAAGGCGAAATATTGTCATCCCCGAATGTAAAAGCTTTCACATTCAATGAGTTGAAGAATGCTACTAGAAATTTTCGTCCTGACAGTTTTCTAGGTGAAGGTGGTTTTGGCTGTGTTTTCAAAGGATGGATTGATGAACACACATTGAGTGCCGTGAGGCCAGGGTCAGGAATGGTTGTTGCTGTCAAGAAGCTTAAACCTGAAGGTTACCAGGGCCACAAAGAGTGGTTGGTGAGTTTCTTCTTTTCCCTTGATATCGTCTTTTCTGTCACAAACTGTGTCTTGCTCATGTACTGATAGCTTCCCGGATGTCTTAGACCGAAGTCAATTACCTAGGCCAACTTCATCATCCAAATCTGGTTAAGTTGATTGGATACTGTTTAGAGGGTGAGAATCGGCTTTTGGTCTATGAGTTCATGCCTAAAGGTAGCTTGGAGAATCATTTGTTCAGAAGTAAGCAATTTGTTCTGATTTATTGTTCAGCAATCGTTTTTGGTTATTGTTTTTTAAATTCAAGGGTGCAAAAGTGATTTCTGGTCATGCTTTACTTTGAAATTATTAAAAAATCGCATCAAATTATTCCCAGAACGCCAAATTTTCTTTAAATAACTTTTTGACCTTTGATGCCATCTTTCACTATAGGAGGTCCACAGCCACTTCCATGGGCAGTAAGAATAAAGGTGGCAATAGGGGCTGCAAGGGGCCTTTCTTTCCTCCATGATGCAGAATCCCAAGTCATCTACCGTGATTTTAAAGCTTCTAATATCCTGATAGATGCGGTATGCTGAATAAAATGGAGTTGAATGTTCTTTTATTTTACAGAATGATTCTCAGTTTGATTCTCTGTCATCAACTTATATGAACTGTATCGATCTTGACTGTATTAATTGGTTGTTCAGGAATTCAATGCAAAACTTTCAGATTTTGGCTTGGCCAAGGCAGGGCCTACCGGCGACAGAACGCATGTCTCTACTCAAGTCATGGGAACTCATGGGTATGCAGCTCCTGAATATGTTGCTACAGGTTAGTCATTTGCACATCTAATCTAATGCTACTGTTTGTTTTATTTTCTGAAGCAATAGCTATTTGCTACGATGATTTTTAATATGAGGACTATCTTTGATAAGGACTCTTTTTGTTTTACTGAATTTTACAGATTAAAGAACAAATCAAATGTTCAAATTTATTTTTCACCACATCTAATCTTTGCATTTGCTTGCCTCATTGAGTCGCAACTTATGGGGAGTAAAAGTCCCTGTTAGCTAGTTATTTTTTCTTTCTCAAATTGCGTTGTTCTGTAAATTTGTAACCTGTTCTGAGTTTTCTATCGTGGACATCCCCGCCTCCGTTTCATGCACTATTCTATTAGAACTCGAAAAGGATGAATCGAGTATCAACTTCCTACTCTTCTCCTATGTTCAGTTTGTTATAGTGAACAAATTCAATCATTTTCCTTCAGAAATGCTACAAATTAATGTTTGATAAGCTTCATTGCAACATGACAACATTCCTATTCAGGATATTTAATTGCCAAGCATTAGCTATATCTGTAACAAGCTTCATTTCTGTACAGGTCGCCTAACGGCCAAAAGTGATGTATACAGCTTCGGAGTAGTGCTATTAGAACTACTCTCAGGTCGACGTGCGGTTGATAAATCCAAGGTCGGATTAGAACAGATCTTGGTAGACTGGGCAAGACCTTATCTAGGTGACAAAAGAAAACTTTTTCGGATTATGGATACCAGATTGGGGGGTCAGTATTCACAAAAAGGAGCTCTAATGGCAGCTAACCTCGCCATACAATGCCTCAATTCGGAAGCCAAACTTCGGCCAAAGATGTCAGAAGTTTTAGCAGAACTGGAAGAAATTGATTCCCCCAAAAATGGAGCCAAGCAATCTCCAGCACACCATCCAACAGGTCAAATGAACATCCGGAAGTCGCCAATGAGACATCAACAATCCCCTATGAATCTGACACCAATTGCGTCCCCATTACGATCCCATCGGCAATCTCCACGAGCACGTTGAGCAGAAAAATGCTGTATATGTAAATTCTTGTGTATCTTTTTGTTGCTGTTGTATAATTTAAAATGGGCGTGCATCTTCATGCAATTTTGCATTGTATTGGAACAGATTAACACCGTCAGAATCGTGAGAAATGATGTGTGTGATCTGGGTTTTATCAGTTTGTGTGAGTTTCAAGAATCAATATAATTGGCTGATGCACGAACTACAAAAAACAAACAACATCGATCATTTGTCAAATATTGTTGAAAACCACCAACATAAAATAATTGCCACTTTATTTTAAGAACCTGGCTAATCGTATTTCGTTTTCAATTTTGTGGTAAGGAGTACATGAATGCAATATCTTCTTCAAAATTCGCCAAAAATTTCCGACGAATTTTGACAAAAGCTTTCAATAAGTATTTTTGAAGAATTTTGATGGAAAATACTGTTTTAATTTATCAAAAAATATGTACAGGTTTTTTTTTCTGCTGACAATTTTATAATCTGGTATGTTCAGAGGCATTCCGTTGCAATTTTTTCGACGAATTTTAACAGAAATTTCCGACCAAATTTTTTTAAACAACTTTCTCAGTACAATGTCTTTTTATTTGTTTTTCTGAACACGAGCTTAAACCCAAATTCTGACATACAAATCTTTATCATTCTTTAGTTCAATGATTTTTACTACAAACATATGTAACAAATGTTTGGCTCTTTTGTAGCAAACGGAATACCATTGACTTCTTGTAAAATTATTACACTAGGCCAATTGAAATCTTATGTAATAATAACTTGACCAAATTATAATAGAATTCTCATATAATAATGATAATTGAAAAATAAAAAAAAAACATTCTCAGCAAGATTAAAATGAATAAAAGATTACACTGAATGGAAACTTTATGAGTCTCTGAATTATCAAATGATACCAGGAGTTCCCCCAAACACTTCAGTGTTCGCAAACCTTCATTACTCAAATCTTAGTTTTGAGTAAGTCCACAATGAAGTGTTCCAGGGGAACTCTAGGTCACATTGACATGCTCAACAGCTTCTGCTCCTGCTTCAATGCTATACTTGGTTTAACTTTTGTTTTGTTGGTGGAAAACTTCATCCTGACGTATCCTATTTATAGGCATCCTGATCCGGTGTGGCCCATGTAGTGTGGATATAGGTGTTTGGAAAGGACGAATAAGAATCGTGCGGATGTTGAATTCAGCGGTAAGGTTCGTTGACCTCTGTTTAAAAGGTTTGAAGTTCGGATTCATGCTCATTTGATAGGTAAATAAATTTAGCTACTGGTCTTTGGAGACGATTCATTGTATGTTTTCCCTGTCTTAGAGATTGACAACTTCGATCCTACTCCTAATTTTTTAGCAAAAAAATAAAGAGTGAAAATAACAAGGTAAAGGTGTTCAAATTACAATTACGATGAGACAATTAATTGTTAGTTTCATAAGTTCGTTTTTTTTTTCCTACTTCAGTACTAATCAAGACGAGCTTTTAAACTGATCTTTTTCCGCTAATTTAGCCTTATATAGAGTGATGAGTTTTCTAATCTTGAATGTTTGTTTTGACAGTTTGTATAGCTTCATTGATTTCAGTTTTCTTAGAGCGATAAAACAATGAGAGAATAATTTGAACAAGTTCAGCTTCTGATAGCCTAAATTCCAGGGAAAAGAATCAGAAAATGCAAAGTAAAATCATAGTCATATGTGACTGGTGAATCTGGACGCAAGTGTGTACTATATTGGAAGGGCACTGAAATAGAGAGAATGATTATATTTCCCTTTCAAACTTTAACATCCATACTCCATAAAGATATAAAGTATAACTCAACCCACATCTGGTTTATACTTTTCAGTAGCTACTACCGACTACTTAGTCAAAAATTTTACTTTTGTCAACTAGGTTTAGGGATTTACCAGAGCTTAAAACTGGAAAGATAACTTTGTTTAATCAAATATAACATTATTCAAGTACCGCAATTAAATATTTTAAATTTGACCTAATCTGCTCATGATATCATGATTTAACAGCTTTAATTAGAAGTAATGTTCTGCTTAGCTTCCAACTTGAGCATGAAGTTCTTGCAGTTGTTACAACCTCATGCAGAGTCAACTTATAGATGATATTTCTTCTTTCTTCTTTGATGAATCAAGAGATAATAAAAAACCAGGTAGTAGTTTATTTGATCATCCACATGCACTGTTTCATTTCACATTCCTGTGCTCCTTCAATCTTGAACCTAATTAGTTTCGTTTATCATGGAGATATTAAGTGATCATGAAATTTGCGTGAAAAACAAATAAATCACCAGCTATAGTTTGTTGCTAATTAGGGTTGTACCACATAGATGGATTGCAGAATAAGTGCTTTTTGTGGTTATTTTGCATCAAAATTCCCATATCAACACAAACTGAGAAAATCCTGAGATGCTACTAACTGCTAGAAGGCAGTGAACCTGGACAGAAATCTGGGTTTCGCAGAAAATACAGAATCATATCAAGTTGTGTGACCACACAGCATGGTAAGTAACCTTTTCTCTTTCACACCTCATTTTCTTGAATGGAAACAATGTTCACGGAAAAAAAGATATGAGATTGTAAGTGAAACAACATCACGTCTAGTTTCATAGCTGGAACTAAGATTTCATAATCTAAATTCAGCGAAGAAGTTGTGTTTGCATTCGAAAATGTGAAATAATATTGTTGAAAATACGACAGATGGAAGAGATCGACATTCCCTGGTTACGAATATTGGACCAGTTGGTTATGTTGTAGCAGTGGTCCCCTCTTTTCTTGTTTTACAATTATACTGAGAAAATTGCAGTAAAAAAAGAAGAAGATGGCCTTTGCTGTCCATGGCAGAACTTAAAACAACTGAAATAAAGGAGTTTCAGTCAGTTGTTACCTAGAGTTCCCCGGAACACTTCACTGGGAGATTTTAAGTCTTCACTTGACATCCTACTGAAGTGTTTGGGGGAACTCCGGGTGCCACCTGACACTTAATAGCTGGTGGATAGATTGTCTGGAAGTGTAAGATTCAGCAAGGCGTGGACAACAGGATTTTCTGTAGTAAGAAATAGAGAGACACGTTTTTGAGGGAAAAAAATGTTAAATCCTATCTGCTGAAAATATGGTAAATGGCATTGTTCACAAACAAGCATAATCTTCGATTAAGTTTGCAGGTCATTTCAGATTGAATAAAATTGTTCGGTTGTTACAGTTTGCAGGTCATTTCAGTTTTTATGTGGAGGTGGAAACTTCAAGCCAGAAATATTCAGGTCTTGGTGTTGTCATTTGTGACTTGAAAGTGCGACCAGGCGAACCAAGGTCCTGGCTAATTCACAGGTGCTTAGAGCACAGTGATTCTGTAGTAATCCTGTCGGGTTTATTGGTTGGATCTAATACGTTTCTCCTTCTCCTATTAAGTCATCAACCCTCTTTCTGTTGTAATACAAATGTTTCTGGTCTTGATGAAAGCAAGATCTTATGTACTGTCAATCAATCTGCTGTATGGACCAACGACCTCTTGGTTCAGTGGTAATAGGGGTTGAACTTGGTAGGGCGGACCACGGTTCGATCCCCCGCAACGTCGATTGGAAGAGAAATGAACCTTAACCTCCAACTCCTTCCCGAACCGAATTAGTCTCGGCCAAGTGGGTCAAGGATACCGGGACTTGACAAAAAAAAAAATCTGTTGTATGGCTATCTCAAAGATTCTTATTTATCATACCAACACAAAACATTTCAAGATTAATTAGCCTTCTTATTCTATTTAAATTAAAAATATAGAGACTCATAAATTCAGTTTAATTCAATTTTCTATAAAAATTTACACTTGTCACCAATTTTTATATAAATATGAGACTTTAAGATTAATTGTGGATATGTTTGGTCGATTATTTTTTCGAATCACCTAACTTATCCACCTTTAGTTGTTCGATAAATGGTCAACTACCAACTTATTCACTCTATTAATTAGTGTATTCACCCAAATTTAACACCAATGTGACGTTTCGTTTTGGTCGGTTTGAGTGGTTAATAAAAAAATATATTAAACAATAAATAATTATAAATTTTATTAAATTAAAAAGTACAACTTAAAAATAACTATATTCAATTTAAATTATAAGAAATTTAATATTTACTTTAGAATAACATAGTCACAAACTAAAAATAATATTTTTAATCCAAATGTAATTCTATTAAAGTAATAAAAAAGATTATATTTACTAATCCTCATTTTTGTTTTATTCATTTTTTCTTTAGGATCTAAAAATTATATTTATGAGATTATTAGTAAAACGTCACAAGTAAAAAGTTTAGAAAATTTTGTGCTCAGGATATTTTTACCTAAATTTCTTTTAAATATAGACAGTATTAGTTTGATTGATAGTAAATTTTGGAAAATTAAAACTATCAATTAAACTACTCATGTTGGTTTACTCTAAATCTAACCGTCAACTTATCTGCTTCTGATGGTTAACTTAAATTTCAGTTTAGTTTAGTCAGTGTGTGATTAGTTTGGATGGTTTATTGGATTTTTTTTATCGATCATTGAAGATTTCATCACATTTTTAAGGGACATTATCTACACCTATATTTTGCACTCAATACGTTGTAAAAATTAATACTAACTCTAACGTTAGAGTACAATCATATAATCAAATTTTTAATTATTTTTTATTATTTCTACTAAGAAAAAATATTATTATATTAAGAAGACCAAAAAAATGGGGAAGTAAATTTTATCTATTAGAACCTTATTTATAATTGATCTTTTTATGTTTTGTCCTACGGCTTAATTTAACTCTAATTTTGTCCTTTAACTCAAATTTTGGTCATCTTTTTCACAATTAAAGAGATTAATTTTGGACGAGATAAATGAATAATGAAGAAACATAATTTAAGCTGTAGATGTTATTAATAAGAAATAAAAATAAATTATGCAGTCTATGTCTGACTAATAAAAATCTCTATTTTCTAAAAAAAATGATATAAAAAAGTGTCACAATTATTTTAATAATTTATTTGTATTATATAAAAGATATTTTTTTAGAAAAATATTGGAGATTCTCGAAAATGGAGTATATAATATGGCTGGTGAATCTGGACGCAAGGGAAGACTATATTAGTATGTTTATTCTTTTTTCTTTTTTTTTTCTTTACGAGTCCAAGAAATTGAAGATTATATTCTCCATCTATTATTTCCTTTTCAGATTTTATCGTCCTTTTAAGTAATATAAATATTATTACATTTGCATTTTGAGTTAGAGGATTTAAATCTAAAATAACAAAGAAGATCTTTATTATTTAAAACGGATAAAACGGACTGAACATCGTAACTTGAGACAATTTTTTTTTGGTTGAAAAAATTTAGGGTAAGAGGATAACACGTCAGTCTACCAAAGTCAAAGAGCACTTACAGTGGTACTTACATATGTCTCACCCAAGGAGACTAGTGTAGATTCGAATCTACGATTATTAAGATACGAATGTCTTGTCAGTACCATAAAGTTTAAGTTATGAACCTAGACAGGATTATAAGGTGCATAAATAAAACAGAACCTTATCAAGTCGAGTGGCTACACAGACTGCTGACACTTTACAGTTCGACATCAGTTCAATCGAATCACGGTCACGGTTATAAAAAAACAAACGATAATGTAAGTAAAGTAACATCCTCGTCTAGTTTCATAGTCGATACTAGGATTTCTTAATGCAATTGAACTAGCTAGCTAGAAAAAATCAGGAGTAAATCCACAGATGATGAGGCATGCACAATCTTTTGATCCAAATATTGAACAGCTGGAAATATTGCTACAATGGTCCCCTTCTGCTTGTTACAGTATCACACGGAAAACCTGCAGTATAAATGGAGGAAGTTGGTCTGCGTTGTGTAGGCAAAAAAAAACTTTGAAAAACTGAACACAAGAGTTTTAGTCGGTTGTCCTCTAGAGTTCCCTTGAACACTTCATTGGGAGATTTTAGTTTCTTCATTCATCCTACTGTAGTGTTTGGGGGAACTCCGGGAGCCAACTGACAGTTTAAGTTGGCGATTGGATTTAGCATATAGCAAGTAGAAGAGTTTCGAATGATAAAAAAAGTAGAGAGAATTAACGACTTGTATGGAAAATATGCTAAATGAAGAAAACATTGACAAACCCTAGCTTCGCCAATTTTGCCATATTCTTTCTTTTTTTTTTATTATTATGATTTTGCTTTGAATGGAACATAATAGTTTACTTCCTTCTAGTTGCAGGCCATATTAGTTTTCAGGTTTGATCAGAGCTAGAAATTATTGTCAGCAGATGAATCCAAGCCAGAAATATTCAGATTTATTACTGATCAGCAAGGTCTGCTGAGAATCAATAAAGCAAGATCGTACACCCTAAATTCAGGTTTTTCGGTAAAGTTTTTGACCTGTGTCGGTGTATGTTACCGTCATCTTCAGATATGCAACTGATTTTATGTTACTTTAAACTTGAAATTGCGGCTGTGAACTCATAAAGTTAACTTTACATACCGTATTTGTTAATAAAATCCTATGCCCGCATACCAAGTTGAAGCATCAAACAAATAGAAGACCAAGCTAGGCATGGACATGATCACTACTAGGATTGCAGCTTATAAATCACGACGAATCCTATCTTTAGAATGCTACTGTGAGTGGATTTGTTCGTGTCTAAATTCAGTGGAGTCAATGGTTTAGCATGCGCACCCCATACTCTACACATGTTGATAACACCATACGTACATCCGAGAGGTTTCAGACTGCACTTCCACAAAAGTTTCCTGTTCACGCTAATGGCAATTAAGTTTATAAAAGAGCTAGCTAGTCTCTGTTGATTGCTTGAAGCACTTGAGTTGTTTGAGATGGACTATGATAAGAGGCAAAAGTATCATGGCTTTATTTGCTTCTTTGTCCATCTTGCTTTGATAAATTGTTCTGGTGCAACTGTAAGTTTGTTATAATCACATTTTTATGTCAGCTACAATGAATATTAATTTTACGCCTGTAGATATGACTATGCTAAATTTTCATTTGGTTTCAGTGGCTAAATCATGGTGCAAATCTACGTAATACGAGGTCGGCAGAGGGAGAAGTGTTAATCAAACGTAACACGGTTCGGAATCTGCGGTTGAAATGGGCGTTTTTTGCAGGTATGGACATATCAGCAACACCAGCAATAGCTGATGGAGTGGTCTACTTCCCATCCTGGAATGGATATCTGTACGCAGTGAATGCATTCAATGGAGCTCTGATATGGCAGCAGAACCTGAGTCAATTAACAGGACTCAGCGGAACAGGAATCGTGGTGAATGTAACAGTCTCAAGATCAACGCCAACAATAGCCGGTGACCTCTTAATTGTAGGAATCTATGGTCCTGCTGTTATGATTGCTGTCAGCAGAATAAATGGAAGACTCAGGTGGCTCACTCAGCTTGATTCTAAACCTCGAGTTCTCATCACACAGTCAGGAACATATTATGCAGGGTCAGCTAACTGATTTCAAATGTTTGATTAAACAAGATTTGTATCAATTCATTGTTGTGAGCAATTTTGACCTTTCTGATTCACAGAGAAATATTTGTTGGAGTATCATCGCTTGAAGAAGGATTACCTGCCGGTCAATGCTGTACTTTCCAAGGCAGCATGGCAAAACTAAATGCTAGAACAGGTGCAGTTATATGGCGAACTTACATGCTACCTGACAATGGAGGGCAATTAGGAGCCTATTCAGGAGCCGCTATTTGGGGAAGCAGCCCCGCAATCGATATCTTCAGGAGGCAAGTTTACATAGCAACAGGAAACCTTTACACAGCTCCGCCTGAAGTGGAAGCGTGTCAAGAGGCACAAAACAATCAGACAACAAAACCAACTCAACCTGATCAGTGCATCGGACCTGACATTCACTTCAATTCCATTTTGGCTCTAAATATAGACACAGGGGCTATTGCTTGGGCTCAACAACTGGGAGGCTATGATATCTTCTATTTTGCTTGTCTAGTTCCTAACAATCCAGATTGTCCACCAGGACCAAACATTGACGCAGACTTTGGGGAGGAACCTATGCTGCTTAGCATCTACAACAATGGAAGGAAGAGAGATGTGGTGGTGGCAGTTCAAAAGAGTGGTTTTGCCTGGGCTCTAGACCGCGACAATGGAGCTATAGTTTGGTTCAAAGTAAGAACTGATTGTTAAAACTTCGTGCTATTAAGAGCCGATTCATCTAAAAGTTTAAACTCATGGATAAGTATGTCACATTCTCTTTCGGATTCAATGTGTTGCACAGCTTGCAGGACCGGGTAGCAATGAGGGAGGTGGACAATGGGGTGCAGCAACTGATGGGAGAATAGTTTTCACCAACATTGCCAATGGGTTCCGGATCAGATTCACCTTAGCACCATCAAGTCAAACAACAACAGCCGGAGCTTGGGTAGCTTTGGATGCAAATTCAGGCCAAATACTTTGGTCGACCGCAAATCCAAGCAACGACACTGCACAAGGCCCTGTATCAGTTGTCAATGATGTTCTTTTTGCAGGCTCTGTGGCTCCAAACGGTCCCATATATGCCATGGACACAAGAACTGGAAACATCCTCTGGTCCTATAATACTGGTGCTACTGTGTATGGAGGTATATCAGCAGGTTATGGTTGCATCTATCTGGGTAATGGCTACACAGTTGGACTTGCCAAATTCCATCTTACTTGGACTCCCGGAACTTCCCTCTATGCTTTTTGTGTCAATTGATTTACGTAATCATTCAACAATGATGCTTAATTCCTGCATAAACCAATAATATAATCAAATAAATTTTCATCATGGAAGGAATCACTTTATAATAAGGTTTCAACTCAAAGTACTACATATTCTAGCTTCATACTCCATGAATTTGTAAGATGATCTCGAACCTTATTCCAGAACAAAATTTCTGACGATCACTGATATTGGTGTTTCCAGCGCATGAATGTTGTTAAAAGCACACCTAGGCCCTGTCCACAATGCAGGAAATTCGATGTCGACAGTAAACAAACCGGGAGGGATGGTGCTTGTTTAATTTGACCCTGTTTTAATTAAGCTGCTTTCATTTCTGATAATAAACAAAAAGGCGGTTTGAATGCCTGTGTTAATGATAAAGAAGAAGAGATCTTTAAGAAAACGCTGATATAAATGTTTATGATGCCTATAACGCTTAATGTATTAGTACGGAAGGTACTGAATGAAATTAAAGAAAGCTAATATAAACATAACTCATAGCA
>CANYCX011381146.1:0-10830 GCA_948193385.1 Breynia disticha f. nivosa | reverse complement strand
TTTCCAACAAGCCATATTTCACCCAAATCGGAGCCCGAACGAATGAATTATCGTGTCGAAAAGTTGGGTACGTTGGAAAAACGGGATTTAAGGAAATTAAGACGAGAAAACTTACTAAATCGAGAAACTAAATTGAATCTACAACTCCCAAACACCAAGATTCGATGAGATTGAAGGTTGGCTAGGGTTTTGAGCTCTTAAAATTGAATTTTGGAAGAGAGAGAAGTGAGAGAGAGTGAATAAGGAGAGAGATAGAGAGAACATATATATATTTATATAGTTTTGGCTCAGGATGATTTTTCCCCCGGCTCCGTTAATTCACTTTCCTTCATATTTTCTCTCTCCTGATCGACATAAATACCCCGATTTTTAGTTCACACTTAAATTTACATCCTTTATCGAATTATTATTTAAAACATTTCGAGAAAAATTTCCTCATATTTTATTAAATATTTAATTAAATTCCTAAAATTAACGAAAAATGGAGGCGTTACAGAACGTCCATTCTTGCTCTGGTTCGGGTTCCTCATCCGAGTCATCCAGATTTCTATTCTGGTTCAAGCTCTTATCATCATTGGTACATGTAGGCCTAACTCCACTTCTCTTCATACCAAACCAATTACACAAGTTGTCTTCCGTTACCGTGATTCCCTTTCCCTTAACTCGAGTAGCAAGAATCGTTCCTCTATTTTGGTCACCACTAATTGTAATATGCATATTTGCATAAAAATCTCTAACCAAATCCTCATAAATATCATCTTCATAACCAACCACATCAAATATTCCTCTAGCTCAAAAATCCTCAAACAACTCAGCATATGATGATTTCAACAAGTTAACCCAATGAAATTTCATGGAAGGAATCAAAATCTCAGTGGTGAGTACCATGGTGTATACTTCTTGGTTGGTGTGAGTAAAGCGAGGAAGCACCCGCTCCTGTTCTCGAGACGCTCCTCCTTGGGAAGAAGACCCATGCATTTTAGATGGTTCAGAACATGATTTCTTGTTAGGATTCTCTTGTTGTGGCTGTTTTTCAAACTCTCTATGAGCTTTGGCTTTGGTTCTTGCCATTTTGTGGAAGTTAGAAAAAGTTAGGTTTTGTTGGTGAATGTGGGAATGTGGACAGATTTGATGTTGTTTGGAGAGGGATATTGATAGAATTGAGGTGTTTAGGAAGTGGGTAAATGGATTTTGTGAGTGATTTTGGCAGATGTTGGAAGTTTTTGTTCGATTGAAGGGTGAATGGGTTGAGTGGTGAGGGTTTTAATTTGATGAAAAGTGAAGGAAATGAGGGTTTAGGAGTGTTTTATAGTTCTGCCCGTGTTACTAGTCGACTGATGTGTATATTAGTCGATTGGCAGTCGAGTATTCTTCTGGATATTTTTGACTTTCAGTCGACTTGTGGGAAAATAAGTCGACTGGTGGGCATTCAAATACCGTTCTGAGCATTCTGTTTTGAATGTAGCTCGACTTAGTTTTGTGTAGGTCAACTGGTGTGTCTTCGGACTGAATATACAGAACTGTCCCCGCTACAAGTCGATCGATACTTAGACTAGTTGACTGGTGTGACCATACCTGTAGCCCTGCACCTTTTTATTTCCCTTGACTTGACTAGTCGTGTGTGTAGTCGACCTATGCCCTGGGGATTTTCCAATAAGTCAACAGATGTTCCAATAAGTCGACTGGAATTCTAGAAAATTTGCTTTTGAACTGTTCATTCTTGTTGCCTTTTAACATTACTCGACTGATTTCCAGATAATTCGACCTGTCCCCTGGGAATTTTATTGGTAGTCGACTGATTTACCAATAAGTTGACTGGAGTTCTGGAGAATTTGCTTCTGAGCTGTTCATACATGTTGTCTGCCAATGTTACTCGACTCATTCAACTTAAGTCGACCTATAAATCCATCAGTAGCCTTTTTCCTTTTTCCTTCACCATATCCTTACTTGCTAAGCCTAGTTGCTAAAATGAGATTTGCACCACTTGACCACTTTATTGTACTTAGTGCTTATAAATGCATAATATGATGTCTCAATAGCATGCAAAGCAATCAAATAATCACATCATATAGAATTCAAGTAACACATACCAATTCTCATTTTAATGTCATTAAATGCATCTTCCTTCAAAGGTTTCATAAGAATATCAGCTAATTGGTCATTAGTAGGTACAAATTTTAAACATGTATAACACTTAAGAGAATGATCACGCAGGAAATGATGTCTAATTTCTATATGTTTGAAATAAAGTAAATATTGTGGTACATAACCAGAGCAATACTTAGTTTTATTTCAAACTATGTTTTAGCTTCTGCATAACTTTGTTTTGAGTTATTTATGAAATGAGCTGAGTTTTAAAAATTACATGAATTTCTATTTTCTCTCTCCTCCATATTTACTTTATTATTATAATATTTACGAAAAGAATTAAATATTCAAAAATAAAGGTTTATAAAAATGTGTCTCACATTTTCCCTAAAAATATTTCAATCAATTATTACTTGTAATTATTTGTAAATTTTTCTTTCTTATAATTAATGAAATCACTTGTGAATTTTTCTTTCTTATAATTAACGAAATTATATTATTTTACTAAATTTGAAAACTTGTCCACTTGTTCTTAATTATTTATTGAATAATTATTGTGTTTGATTCAATTAAGTTAAAACTTAAAACATTTATTAACGAAAAATTTAACTGCTCAAACCATAAAACTATAATCACCTGACCAAATCGTTAATTGTTTGACTAAACTTTCTAAACCATACTTGAACCGAAATTGTGTCTTAACCGTCATGAACCATAGTTAAAATATTAATGTTAAGGTTTAAACTTTTTTTAACTGTAACCGGTGGTTTATAAACTGTAATCGACGGTTAATGAATAGTGATAATGTCTAGTTGTGATCATCATTAATTAGGAGAATATTTTTGGATCTACATGCTCGAATATATAACAACTGTTATTACTTTTATAATTGGATTGAATTAGTCTAGAATTGGTAGGGTAGGAAAGGGGAAACAGGTAAAGAGTGCGACTTGAGTTCATTTAATTACAATAGAATTGGGTCTGCTAGCAATTTTACAGAATGAATTTTTATAACACTGTTTCTTTACACTATATGCAAGTATCTACTTCTAAACTCCCTCAAGAAATCTTCCTATGTGAGTGTTGGTGGGTAAACAATAGCATTTGGGACAATTTTCCACTAGTCGTTTACATCTCCTTGCAGTAAGGACATTGCAAAATCTAATCTGTCCTCTGGCACACATTGCATCATATTAAACACTCTCTCTGTCCTTTTCAACAATGTTTCTACGACTGCTGGATCCACGGTTCTCTAAAAGTGAACCGCACCTAACTTTTTCAACTCTTTAAAGTTAGCCTTCTATTAATGGGTTCCTTATAGAAGGATAATACTAAGGGTTTGTTGGATCATACAGGTAGAGGTGTTATTCAGGTCAGAACTACCAATTTCGGTTCAAAATTAAACCGTGGCATACACGGTCGATTTGGTTCATGGCTGGTTTCGGGCTGGTTTCAGAACCAGTAGTTTCGAACTGTTGGGATCAGTTCTGGCCCAACCTGGCTCTTGTTCGGTTCAATTTTTTAAAAAATTAATGTTAAAAATACAAGTAAAAAAATACAAGTAAAAAATTACAATGAAAAAAAATACAACATATATGTTACTGAAAAAAGAGGACGGTACCTCGAGATTTTATTAAATTTCCCTCACTTATGGTATAAAAATACCGTGGTTACATAAAAAAATACAATTAAAAATTACGATATGAAAAATACAACTAAACTAAACCTAATCTAACTTGGCAGTAGTAGAAGTGTCAGCCTTGGTCCCTTCATTATCGGATGACGAATTTGAACTTAGAAGTTCTTGTGTTCTATCTATGACTCGGGAGCAATCATTAACACACACTTGAGCTTCTAATGAAGATGTCTCCCTTCTTGTTCTTTGTCATCTAAAATGTGTCTATCTTTTCTAAAGAGTTGTTCAACGACTACGATTGAGGCGAGAACGATGAGAATTTATAATGCTACCTTTGCAAGCGCAAGAAAAGTGACATGATAGTGCTTCCACCAATCTAAAATTTGAAAAACATCACTAACCTCACAATGACTTGTGACCCCAACCTTAGTTTAGTAAGTTGTGATAGGTTAGGCAAAAGTGAAGAGGAAGAGTCCTCAATAGGCAGAGAAGGAGCATAATGAATTAACAATTCATTGATTAAATTTTTAACTCTACTAACCATAAAAGAAACATCAACAGTAGGATCATTATCTAAATGCAACAAAGAATAGTAATGACATAAAATATCATTTAACATTTCAAATTAAGCCATTTTTCTTTCATTTCTAGAATTGTATCGCTTTTTTTTCACCTTCATTAAATGCACTCACTACATTTAAAGCTTGTTCTAAAAATTCATGTGAAGTTGGTCTATATACATGACTAAAAAGATAAGTAGCATCATTAAAAACATGTAAAATTTACATTATTTTTTAGAAAAATTCCAATTAGAAGATAAAAACGGCTAGGAGGAACAAATTGTGAAGCAAAAGAACATAAAATATTCTTATAATTACTACATTGACAAAATAAAGTATAAGTAGAATTTCATCTATGACCTTCATCTTTTAAAAATCGTATAGGGGAACATTATTTTGCCTACAAAAATCTCTTCATCCTTTTTTGGCTCGAAACCTTAACCATATATAAGTTAAACCGTCTTTTATTGGACAAATAAAATATTTTATTTCTTCTAAACACGATTAGACACACAAGTTTAAAATATTACATACACATCTAATACAAAAAAAGTACCCCAAAATAAGAACAACATAAAGCTTTTAATTCATTAATAGAAGCGATATTAGTGGAAGCATTATCAAAAGTATTAATGTAAGCCCTAGCCCAATACATTGTTTGTAACTTTTATTATTGAGCAATAAAATTATAAGGCATTATTTTATCACTTCAGGTATTGACCTATGGTATGTGTTTGATAAAATATCCAAGAATGTTAATTAAACGCTTGAGGTATCAAGGTTGAGGACCTTGATAGTAGAACCTGAACGTTATGAGATTAACATTCTAAATATCCCTAGTCGCTTGTTTCTAAGGGAACAGAAATGAATTAAGACTAGTATGTACTTTGTAGGTGATCATGTTTTATGGGTCACAGATATTTGGGATATCTAGCAAAGCGTATAGGTATAATGGAAAGCATTGTATTTGGAGAGCAATCGCTATTTGCAATGTCAAATATTATCCTTAGACTGAAAATCACTATGTCTCTTGTTGTGATTTTTAGTGTACTGTGACATACGCCTAACATGGCGTAAAAGGTTGACAAGTATGGGTATGATTGAGTATGTTAAGAATCACAAGTAAGAGCAGGAGTGAAGTGATGGGATTGACCCTTTCAATGAGAGTAGATATCACTGGCCGCTTGATAGACAAGATTGGGAAGAGTGTGGTTGCACCCTAATGAAATGATTAGGTCATTTATTCGAACTTATCAATTTTTTCATAGAGATCAAGTAAAATTATTTAGCACTAAATAAGGGTGTTAGAGACTTGCCTTATTCTAATCAAGATATCCAAGGTTAAGGGATGTATTTGAATTACAGTAAGGCTGTTGACACCGCTCGTCAGCTATTTAATTTAGGATGATCATAGTGTCTTACTAGAGACAGCCTATGATTTATGAGTTATTAAACTCATTACCTTTATAAAATAGTCCTACAGATTGCACATGGATGAAAGAAAATCAAAAAGGGTATTTTCGATTTTTCACCTTAGGTCAAAATCCGGCTATTAGACTGGATTGGGCATTTGGGTCAATTTTTGTAATTGGACCCAACATGGATGAGAAATAATATTTCTTATATGATTTTAAGACAGATTATTTATTAAATATGATATCTTAAGTGAAAATATGTAAGAAATATTAGAGAGAAAAAAATTAGGAAGCTTGTCTTAAATTAAAACAAGGCTAATGTGGGATAAATTAAAAGATAAAATCTTTTAATTATCCAGATGAGAGTCACGGGTAAGAAGGTTTGTTTTAAGAGGAATTTTATTTTAATTAAAGACTTAATAAAGTCCTAATGGCATTAGGATTGTTAAGTGATTTAATGAACAAAAACTCTTGTCTCTAAAAAGAACCAAAAACCCTATTTTTGATTATGAGAATTCGTCCCCTTCTAAACACAAACCAAGCCATCAGGTTTCCACCAAAATCAAGAGTGATTTCTTAAGATTGAAAGTGAGATTAAGAGGCTGGTCCCTTGGGTGATCATCGTGGTGCTTTTCATCTCGCAAGTTCCTTATCCAATTGACAAAATAAGGTGATTCGAATTCTCTTTTGTGCTAGTACACGTTTTTGCTAATCCGTGCATTAGTTTTATAGAGGAATCACGTGTGGGATTCTTCCTTGGTGTCAAAAAGGTTGTTTTGGAGTATTTTGACATGGTAGAAACTTGGTGGCTGCCCATATACTGACTTTCCAACAAAAGGAGAAAAGTATGTTCTTTTCATTAAAGATTTTATTTTTATGTCAACAGTCATCATCTTGGAGTTAATATACGTGTTTCTTGGATTTTGGTGTCGATTTTGGCTGAGCCTTGACATGTTCATGATTTTTTTTCTACTGCTTTTAGAGTTAGAACATGTTAGAAAACCCAACAGTGATATCAGTGTTGTCACCTTAATCGATTAATGCATAAATTGATGAATTTGTTGACTAATTTGATTAATATGGGGGTTGAATGAGATGGGCAGTAAATTAGGGTTTTAAATTGACTTAATACAGTAGGTTTTATGTTAATTTTGATCCTATAGATGGTTGTTCACGTGTAGGTACATGTTGTAATTCATAAAATGCAAAACTAGGTACATAATTTGATGATTTAAGACAATTTTAACATAGTTTAAATCAAATATGCCTAAAACTGATTTTATGAAATTAGGAGGGGCTGAAATACCTTGAAACACGTTAATTAGGGTTTAGGGTTACTGTTCATGATTTTAATTTGACTTAAAATTTGAAAAATCCTAAACTAGGTGGTTTTTTTAGAAGAATTAATGAACTAGTAGGACTAGTTTAATTCTTAGGAATCTAAAAGGACCTAAAATGGATTTTGTAAAAATTTAGGGACTAAATTGAAATTTGGCAGTAGAAATTTCGTGTGTGAAATTTTAGATTATGTATTTATTTTTCATGTGTGTGAAAATTAAATGCATTCATGTAGTTTTACACTTATTTTGATATTTGTGTAAAAATGGTAAAAGAGAAATTGAGTCATTATTATTTTTGGCATGAAATAAATTGGCGTTGTCTTGTGGTCTTGAGTACATTCATTACATGATGATTTTGGGTTTGGCCCAAGCCCATCACTGGGTTAACTCATGGAGTCCAAAGACATAATTTCTCTTAACGGCTTGGGCTTTGAAACTTAAGACGAATTTGTCATGTTTTAGGGTTGCATTTCATCTTATTTGAGCATGTGGGCCTTGGGCCCAAATGGGTGTTAGGAATTTTGTATGTTGAATGTTTTGCATGGTGCATTCATGGGTATTTTTGGGTTGTAAAGGCCTTATGAGCCTATTTTATTATTTGGATTTGTAAAGGCCTGCTGAGCCTATTTTCTTAGACTAGGTTTAGGATAGACTTAGTATAAAAAAAGAAACCTAACCCAGAAGGAGAGAGTCCAGACATGGAGGCCCAAGAAGGAAGGATGGAGAGCCCATTAGAGATGGAATTGAAGCTTGAAGATACTATGTAAGAGCATAGGCCTAGTTATAGGTTTATTAGCCCATGATTGCACATTTACTTTTCTACAGTTAGTCTTACATACTTATACACGTTGATGATTGAATGCGAATGTTTATCAAATGTCGAATCCGCATTTTCCATATTAAGCCGTCGAATCAAAGAAACTTAATCCCGAAAAAAGTAAGTCAAGCAAATTACCTTCCTAAATTAACAACCCATCAAGGCATCGAACATCAAAGAGTGGGTCATGCCAAAGTTGAACATGTTAGATTTTCTTTGAGCGGCGGGGCTAAGATTGATGCTATCTATGCTTGCGAGAATGGGGGTAGATTAGTGTAATGGTTAGCACGTTATTTGTAGGTTTGGACTTAACATGGGTTTGTGACGGTACATCGACTCTAGGCAATTAATGGGAAGTCCCCCGACACGAAAGTGCTAGTCCCATTTGAAACCGAGAATCATTTTGGAAATAACAATATGAGTATTCGTGATGGAAACGTTTATTATGGAAGTGGAGTCCTTAATAATGGTTTATATGTCCTAGACTTGTCAAGCCATGAGAATGTTTATAACGTAGAGAATAAGAAAGCTAAGTCTGAAGAACTTAATCTTTCTTACTTCTGGCATTATCGTTTAGGACATGCAAGTGAGAAACGCTTGCAAAGACTCCATAAAGATGGAGCTCTTGGGTTTTTCGATTGGAAATCATTAGACACTTGCGAATCATGTATTCGCAGGAAAACAACAAAGAATCCTTTCAACAAGAAAGGACAGAGAACTAGTGGACTGTTGGATCTAATACATTCAGATGTATGTGGACCATTAAGTGGTGGTTATAGCTACTTCATCACGTTCATTGATGATTATAGTCGGTATGACTATATCTATCTAATGAAGTATAAATCAGAAACCTTCAAGAGGTTTAAAGATTTTAAGAATGAAGTAGAAAACCAACTAGGTAGACATATCAAAGCTATTCGATTTGATCGAGGTGGTGAGTATATAAGCCTAGAGTTTGACCAATATTTGCGAGATTGTGGCATATTACCACAACACACACCTCCGGGAACACCTCAGTGGAATGGTGTGTCTGAAAGGACCAAACCCTGTTGGATATGGTTAGGTCGATGATGAGTCAAACTGGTCTCCTAATATCGATTTGGGGTTATGCCCTATAGACTGCGACTTTTCTACTGAATAGGTCTCCTACTAAAGCAACCGAAAAGACACTATATGAGATATAGACTGGGCAAAAACCCAACTTTTCTTTGTTAAGGATCTGGGGATGCAAAGCGCATGTTAAAAGGTTAACATCGAACAAGCTTTCATTCAAGAAAAACAAATGCTTATTTGTGGGGTATCTTGAAGAAACTAAAGGATACTATTTCTACAATTCTAGCGAGAACAAAGTGTTTGTTACTCGAACTGCTTTGTTTTTAGAAAAAAAAATTGTTTTTAAAGGAAACAGTGGGAGTGGTGTACAACTTGAAGTTGTGCAAGAGGATGTGGATACACAAGTTCCTATAGAGGATAGTGAGGAGATGCACTCAACTCCACAAGAAGTTATGCAATAAGAGCCCATTACATAAGTACTTAGAAGATCAGGTAGGATATGTTAGAAACTCAAAAGGTACAGGTTCATTATGAAAGGCGAACATGATATCACGATCATTGATCATGATGAACCTGCTTCTTACCAAGAGGCCTGACAAGTGAGGATGATTCAAGAGTGCAATCGAGATACATATTCATGTTGAATGGAGGAGCTGTCAGCTGGAGGAGCTCTAAGTAGAGCACAGTGGCAGATTATCCAACAGAAGCTGAGTATATCGCAGTGTCTGAGGCAGCTAAGGAAGTTGTTTGGAACAAGAAGTTCATTACAAGATTAGGAGTCGTCCCATCTATCCTATATCCTTTGGAGCTTTTGTGTGATAATAATGTGGCTATAGCACATGCCAAAGAGCCCTGAAGTTACTACCGATCCAAACACATACTCAAGAAGTTCCATCTCATTTGATAGATCATCGATAGAGGAGATGTCAAGATGATCAAGGTTTTAGGTGAAGACAATGTTGCAGATCCTCTAACCAAGCAACTAGCAGGTCCGAAACATGAGTGTCATGTTAGGTCTTTTATTGTTAGGGTTATGTCTGATTGGGACTAGTACTAGTGGGAGATTGTTAGTGTAAGTCATAGCCCAATACATTGTTTTTAACTTTTATTATTGAGTAATAAAATTATGAGGCATTATTTTCTCACTTCATGTATTGACCTGTGGTATGTGTTTGATAAAATATCCAAGAATGTTAATAAAGCGCTTGAGGTATCAATGTTGAGGACCTTGATAGTACAACGTAGAAGTTATGAGATTAACATTCTAAATATTCGTAATCGCTTGTTTCTATAGGAATAGAAATGAATTAAGACTAGTATGCACTTTTTTGGTGATCATGTTCTATGGGTCACAGATTTTTGGGATATTTAGCAAAGTGCATAGGTACAATGTAGAGCATTATACTTAAAGAGTGATCACTATTTACAATGTGAAATATTATCCTTAGACTAAAAATAACTATGTCTCTTATTGTGATTTTTAGTGTACTTTGACATATGCCTAACTTGGTCGTAAAAGGTTGACAAGTATGAGTATGATTGGGTATGTTACGAATCATAAGTAAGAGCAGGAGTGAAGCCAAGGAATTGACACTCTCAATGAGAGTTGATATCACTGGCCGCTTGATAGACAAGATTGGAAAGAGTGTGGTTGCACCCGAATGAAATGATTAAGTCATTCATTCGAATTTATCAGTTTTGTCATAGAGATCAAGAAAAGCGATTTAGCATCAAATAAAGGTGTTAGCGACATACCTTATGCTAATCAAGATATCGAAGGTCAATGGATGTATTTGAATTGTAGTAGGGTTGTTGACACCGCTCGTCAGCTATTTAATTTAGGGTGATCATAGTGTCTTACTAGAGACCGCATATGATTTATGAGTTATTAAACTCATTACCTTTATTAAATAGTCCTACA
>CANYCX011380399.1:0-10281 GCA_948193385.1 Breynia disticha f. nivosa | reverse complement strand
GATTTGTAAATCCAAATGTTAAGCATGGTTTATTGAGGAGGGGTTGATGTTAAGAGGTTTAAGCCACACGTCAATTTTGTACATGTCTAGTGTAGAATAGGGTCGATGGCTAATAAACAAACCCCCACAAAAATAAGATGTAAATATAACTTTGTGTGGCATAACACAAGTGTGGATTTGTTATTGGGATTTTTATATAAATATAAGGCTCAACAATTAATTTTTTTTAATGTATTTGGAAGTTAATTAATGTAGTTGATGGTGTTAGAATGTGTTTTTTTTAAATATATAAAAATTTAATTTTAGAAAAAGTGGTCGATTAAAAAATAAATTAAAAAATATATATACCATAATAAAGGATATCCATTTCCAAGAATTTTGGTCTTTTTCTTATTGGTGATTCTGTCATTTTTTTAAGAATTTAAGATAGATATACACCGACAGAAGTGGAGATATCATCTTCATGTTTTACTTTAATTGTTCGACGATCAAAGTAAATGCTTCTATGTAACAAAACAGGAGAGGAAATAACTTTAGTGGTCCAGTATATTTTTCCAGAGTTTGGCCTTTCAACTCCAGTCTGAGATGAAAATGAGATAATTGAGTTTTGTTGCACCAACGATTACCTGAGATTAGTCTGTAGTTTAGGTTGTCAGATTGTGTCATTAAGGTTAGGCCATCAGGGTGATTTATCAGTCTCGGCCAATGTGTCGAGGATACCGGGGGTTCAGACCAAAAAAAAAATCAGGGTGATTTATCAAGAACTTCACTTGCTTTGCAGGGTTGCCAATCGAGAGGGATCAAATTATGGGGAGTCCTGGCTGCTGCTGGGCTAATTGCGGCACACTCTACTAAAAACCTTCCTGATCATCAATGGCAGAAGTATGCTGTTGTGACCCTCATCGACTGTCGTTCTATTCTTCAACCTGTTCTCAGCAGAGACCATCTTGGTAACTCACCTATTCTCTGCATCCCATTATGAGACTTTCTTTCGTGCACATAATATTAAATTGCATGATGCATATTTTTTCTGCAAATTAGTCAGTTTTTCCTGCTACATTTCAGTGTTGAAGCTCCCATCATTCCGAAAATCGACAATCAAAATTGTCAAACTGACTTTCCTCTATGCAACACAAAATTGATGCTTAATTTTAACATTAGTTATCTCTCATTTACTCAGGATTTTACCACTCCGCCATCACGAACTCGCACGATGTAAAGGGCGGTGAGAAGCTGTGGGAGCTTGCCGTAAGGTGTTACGACTCGAATGAAAATGCAAAGAAGAACAACAAGCATTTCACAGACATGGGTGATCTGAACTTCCTCATGTGTAAGGCAATTGATAATCCCGGATTAACACCATCGTCAGCATTGAGAACTGCATTTATATCAGTGTTTGAGGATTCTGTGACTCATGAGTCTGGTGCGATCCAGAAAGAACTTGGTGTGGAAGATTTCATTGGATGTGCTTCTGTTCATGGCATCGGCCCGTCCATTGCGATTTTCGAAACAATTCGAGATGGATGGTTGGATTGTGCTTGCGTATATCCATCACCATTGCATTCAAGAGACCAAATGCAGAAGTTGGTTGATGAAATAAAACAAATTGTTGTGGATGGTTTGCACCAATGATGCGCAAAATGAGAGCTAAGAATTCACATAAGTTCATTCTGTGAACAGAAATAACGTCAAAAACTCAATTCATGTTGCCACTTTTGTAAACTGTCCACATTATTTTAAGTTTTGACTTTGTTTAAATGCACAATTCATGTCTCTTTTGTACATATATGCCCACTTTCATTATTGAATATGATATTAATTAATATTTCGATTTTCTTTCATTTAAAATAATTTGAATTGTTATTAATCACTTAGGGCATCCCCTGTGGTTAAACTTACTCAGAGATAGATAAATTTAAAGAAAATTTTTAAGTAAATAAAGGGTCTGTAAAATTATAAAAAGTAAAATTAAATAAGAACTTTAGTGAGGTTCTATATTTTAGGTTCTTTAATTTTTTTATTGTAAGATTATAGTTTACAAAAAGGAATTGAAAGACACAAATATAGAACGTGTCAAATTAACATGACACCATCTATATCTTTTCAAAGTTTGTCAGTAAAAATTATGCAAAAAGTCTTTAGAATTAAAAAAAAGAAAAAAATCTATAAAATTTTGTACAAAAATGACGATTAAAAATAAAAAAAAACTCTATCTTTTAAAAACAAACAAGGTTATTTACACATTACTTGAGAAAGAATTCAATTTGTTATTGTCAAGTTTTATTGTAAATAATGTTTGGTATGAATACTCTTTGAGAGAGAAAGAGACTTGAAGATGAAAAAATTTCATGTATATAAGAGAAGATAAAGAGTCAAATTTGACTCTTTAATTTTAGAGAGCGGAGAGACTCTTTATCTATTATCTGTAAAATAAAGAGGCAAATAAAGAGTCTATTAGAACAAAAATTTAAGTTAAAATCTTTATAAATAGCTAATAACATCTTTTTAAAGAGTCTATTTGAGATGCTCTTAGAGGTTTGTACACTTGTCAATATTAACTTTTTATCTGTAAACTTCAACAGTTTAAAATCTCGCTAATATTATAAACCGCACAATTCACTTTATACTCAATTAGTTGGGACCTATAATTATTATATTTTGTATATAACACATGTAATAATATAACATAAATTTTATATGATACTAAAAATAATAAATAATATAAATTTCATAAAATAAATTTTATATATTATTAAAAATAATAAATAATATAAAATTAATAAAATAATATAAATATTTTATTTAAAAAGTTCATAATTGAATAAAAAATTGGTAAAAATATAGATTGATAAATTTGGTAAAAAAAAATGAGTTGAATTGATTTTGAGAATTCTTAAAATTAATATTGTTTGAATTTTGAAAAAAAAAATTGTATATTAGATTTTGAATTTATAATTTTGAGAGAAGATAAAATTTAAAAAAGAAGAAATATAAAAAATAAACAAACATCATGTATATACAAAAATACCATTGTAAAATATAAAATATACAAATAATTTTTTTTAAAAAAAAATTAAACTTCTCTACAGGTGCTGGACCTCACCCTTATGGAGCACTTCACCAAATTGAAGCGCTCCAACACGTAAGCATCTCCCAAATGGGGGAGGTTTACGTGGAGCTGCTTAATGGGGGAGGTCATGAACCTCATTAGAATCACCACTCTCTCTCTCCTATTAATATTAGAATAAGACAAAGAAATTGAAAACCAATAAATAACTGAAGTAAAAACTTGCGTTGTTTTCATATTTAGTTATGTGCATATGAATGTTTTATATATTGATAGTGATAAAATGAAAGAAAAATAAATGGAAAATGAGCCAAAAGTGTTAATTCACTAACTATTTTCATAGCAGTGACTGACTAAGCATGTTTAGAATGAACTCTCTTATTTCAAGGTCATACATTCATATGTTTTACAAATATCAGGTTAAGCATTCTGATCTACAATAAAGAAATATTCTATCATAATATGCACAAAATATAAATGATAAAATAAAATGCCTCAACTTTCAATTTAGTTTATCAACAATGTTTGGAGTTAGAGTTAACACTAACATTTACAAAGTCCAAAAGGGTAAGAAATGAGAAAGCTAGTTTTCATATGTGAACAGTCAGAACTATCATAAGAAGAGAAATTTGAAAAGATAGATTTTATGCACTATCTAAGATCCAATTACCTTGAAGATATATGATAATATTAGAAGATAGTCATACTTGATAATGCAAAGAAACTAATCGAATTCAAGCATCATTTTAAGTCAAGAATGACTTTACTACATAAGAAATTATAAACTTAGAATTTATTTATGAGTCAATGAGCGATTTTAAAAGTATATATGTCCATTAGTTAAAATCTCGGGTGAAAAAAATTGTTTCTTCATTGATGGTGGGACACATGTCAATAGATATATAGCATTATACATAATACTATTATGTATACTTTTCTTAAGTATGTTGACAGAACTAGCCTACTTACATGAACGTGTTATTTGAATTTATCTTTGTAAAATAGAATGTCAGAATTAGGTAGTTATTGGTAATGTTGCTTAGATATCGTATCTTAGTATACGTCTTGATTTATTGGTTCATGTGAATTTATAAAAAAGAAATTTATAAATGCAAATACTATAAAAAGCTAGCCTAGTATTTTCTTTTTGGTCTGAACCCCCGATATCCCCGACACATTGACCGAGACTAATTCGGGTTCGGAGCGAGAGACACGGCTCCTCCCTCACGGGGGCGACTCTTCTCGGACTCGAACCTGGGTACAAGCTTTCATAAGAGGGATGAATTGTCAATCCAATCAACACCTCGTGAGTAACTTAGTATTTCTATTAGATACCAGAGAAAACCCTGTAAAATAGCTAAAAAGTACACTAAAGGAATATGTTGTGTAAATTGAAGACCAAAACTGCAGTGTGATGTAATTTGTAATCATGCGTTCATAAGTTGAGAATACATCACAACATTATTGAGTATAGTGTGTAATAAGCTGATCAAAAGATGAAAAATGTTTAAGTGAAATTAATCTTTATGTTCCTTCCTAATGTGAGACTCGGTAGCGCTCAAGAAGATATCTATAAATTTCTTTTTTACTTTGATATTATTGTAAAGAATAGATCATGACATTTTATTTAATAAGTTGTACAAATAGACTCCACTAGCCGTGAGTGGACATATGGTGACTTTTTGGTTAAATGTCATGATTTATAATGGATCAATATTAGACAAAGATGATTATTTTCAAATAATATGACTCGATTTTAATACGACATTGGGCCTAAATTATTTTGTTCTTGCGAGAAATGTGATTAATGTGATTAATTACTGGTCCTTGCAAGATATGTAATTAGTATTTATGATAAGTTTTTGTGAGATCAAAGATACTAAAAATCAATGATATTAAGAAAGAAATCTCACTACAAAAATTTGCGCATATAGAGTCAAACTGTTTGAACTCTAAATGCAAGATTTTGGACGCTAAATGATTTTAGCATCCAAAATTTGGACATGAAATAGCTCGACACTAAAATTTTGGCGTCTACCTGTACGTTACTTTAGAGTTCACGCAGACGCCAAAATTTGGAGTCCACGTAGAAACATAATGAAACATAATTTAATTAAACTAGTCATAATTATTCATCGAAACATTCATTCAACGTAATTAATTAAATAATTTAATATAATGATTTATATATATATATATATATATATATATAACTAGACATACGAATAAGTATCTGACAGTATAGAATATGCAGTTAAGTCGCTAATAGTCCATGTCACGACCACTTGCATAACAAAATTTTGTTCTTGAAAGACATAGTATGGAATCGTCTCATTGTACCAAAGACTCGTTAACTCTGCTATCAGTGGTTACATGAACACATTTCGCATACACATAAACGAATGCAGGTTATACAGTGTGAGGATCACTGACCAACATGAGTATTGCTGACCAGATGCTCCAAATGGATTAAAACCGTTTGTGTACAAACTCAACATCATGTTTCAAAATTCTTTAGCAAAATCAATGCAAAATAAATTAAAACTTACAATTTTATCCATTAAAGCTGTCAATGAAAGAACACTCCTAAGGATTCCTCGTTGTATTCTCCCCAGAATATCGATGACAATATTTAAGGTAAATGTATATGTATAGTATACATTTTAGATAAGAATGAAAATATATTTAGAGGCAATTTTAGTGGAAAAAATACTCGACATTTTTAGAGTCTACGTGGACTACAAAAAATGGCAAAAATTTTTCCTGCTTCCCTATTAATGGGGTCCAGATTGTTAGTGTCCATGTGGACTCTAAATTTAGAGTCCACGTGGACGCTACTAAATTTTTTTGCCAATTGTTAACCCGTCCAATTTTTTCGCTAATTGTTCATCCTCCCGCCCAAATAGAGTTAATGTAAATGCCAAAATTTCTAAAGTGAACTTTTAGAATGATAATTTTAAAATTCTCTCTCCTAGAATGGGGTGATTTTTGAGAATTCAGGGAAGTTTTGGAGGCAAAACACAGTTCAAATTTCGACGCATAGTGTGTATAGATACGAGCGTGCTATCAACAATGTTACAATATTATTTATTTATTTTAATTTAAATAAACTATAAAAAAATTAACAATTATAGTGTCATACCCTTATATTGTTTAAAATTCGAGATTAATAATTGCTTATTAATCTTCACACATACTATTACGACAATTTTTTTTTGGACAAAACTGCGATTGTCCATGATCGGCGGTGAGGTGGGTGCTAAACAATCATTGGAATAGAAATTGTGTTTATTTTGTCAATGGCCGTCCTTCATAATAAATAAGCAAAATTTCTTTAATGTCGTCTATCAATATATATTTTCTTTTTTAACACAATCACGCTGTTTTTATATCTTTTTGCCTACAACGGGGCAGCCACTACGACACTTTTTCTTAAAACAAATCATGTAGGTGGACTAATAGTATCTCTACCTATAAATTCTTTTAAGAAGTTTATGGTTATGATGCGTTAGTATTACGTTAATTTTTTATTTATTAAATTTTTTTCTCTCTATTTATAAATTTTTTATTAAATTTTACAGTAAGATTCGTCGTATCACTTATACATGTCTCTTTAAACAAGTGGAGTCCACTTCTTAATAGACTCTATCTACCATGAAGTGGTATATATGCATGAATCAGTGATAAATATCTTCTTACAAAGAAAGATTTACCACATAAGAAATAAGTGGAGGAATAAACCCATCGTAAATGCACTAAAAAAAACTCCAACAGGGAATGTTTCCGTCGGCAGGACATAGTGATTGTCAAGTAATGTGGTGACCAAAATGTCGAGACTTGGAAGAATTCTGCTGCTCCATTATGCTGATTGAATCTCAATAAGTCTATATTTTCCAGTGAATGGCTTTTCTATTAGAAGTTCGTCACTCACCAGAAAGAAATAAAAGAGATTGTTGAGATAAGAAACAAGATCTGTTTGTAGAAGGGGGTTGTAATGAAAAGGATGTCATGTAGATGCTACACAATTACATACACTTTTCCATTTGCTCAGTAATGAAACAATGTACCTCCATAACTTAACTAAACTCAACCTAATTTACTTTACAATCTCCCTATAATCAAAACCAACAGCTTATATCTGCTCTTCTTAATCTCATTTAAGTTTTCTAACTCTACAAAAACTCTTCCACCAAGTTTCCAAAATCAAACCTCCCATTACAGCATTCCACAGCATTCACAACCTCCTGAAATGTCGACACACTGCATGGAACCACCAGCTGGTTTCTTTGCTCGAACCCGAATTCATTGTATGCCTTCTCCAACAACATCTTAAAGAGAGGGTGTGAAAGAAAGCTCGTCGGAACCACAAACCTCTCCCTCTCTTCTCCAACGTACACGGCGAAGAACCCAGTTGGAGTTGCTGCTGAAACAGACACATCGCCGAATTCTCTGAGCAAACATTCATGCACCTGCGATGCCCGGTCACACTCTCCTTTGTTCATTCCCTTCACTTTCTTGGCTAGTTTCTTGAATGGAACCAGTTTCTTGCTCAGCATTTTTTAGAGTTTTTGGTTTTCAGAAGATTAACAGATGTGAAGAGAGAAGAAGAATGAGGAAGATATAAAAGAAGTTGTGATATATGAGAGATTGGAAATGGTGGTTGGAGGAGGAGAATGTGTTAAAGAATTGACCGTTCTCTAATTTCTGATTAATTTCGTAGCCAATTATTGGGAATCTATGATGACAAATAGTGTCTCATTTACTTTGACTTACCAAAGTATGAGTACTTATAGGTTTGGACCAATTGAAAACCTACTTTAGACTTCAAATATATGGAAGGATAATGTGCTTGGTGGACTCGTAACGAATGATTGGACTTCATTCCACTTCGTTGGCCTTGAATTTCTGCTCACCACCATTTATGCTTTTAAGCGTGTTTTTGGATCATAATTATGATTTTGAAGACTAATTGTAATGCTAAGTTTTTTTTTCTCAAAAATTCAGGATGAAGATGATGTTCTAGCCAAAGGTCAGAGAAAGCTGGACTCAAAAAATGCTTACAATAAGATTGTTAGGATACAAATGCCTTACTATTACCACTAAATCAACACCTGAATAACTCATAATATCAAAGTTGAATGCAGAGTAAATTCACTTCCCTTTTGTCAATATCAAATGTAAATATTAAAAAAGTTTCAATCGTATTTACTCAAATATGAAACCTAAGTTGAGAAGCGAAAATTAAAAATAAAGAAGAAGGTTTGTATATATATGGTTAGGAGAATCATTTGGGTACTTGAATTAAAATACCAAACATTGATATAAACAAAAATTTTATTAATATATAGAACATTATTGCTGTTCATATACCAACTTTCTTATATTGGCCAACCCCTGAAAAGAAAAACTCAACTGCTTCTGTCCCGGTGAAGTGGAATCTCAACTTACTCATCAGTAATTTAAGATGTGAACGTCCATAAATAATTCCTCAACTTACTAATTTTAAGACTTATAACCGCTCCAAGAAAAGACACCACTTTCTATCTCTTTTTTTTTATTTATTTAAATGCTAACATCTTAATTAATCTATAGAGTTTTACTTCCTATACAAAGTCGTATACAATTGAGTCGGCAATGATTCAATGGAAACATAATTGAACCGGTGATTGAATAAAAGAAGAAACAATGGTTTTAATACTTTAAATTGTATTAGTTCACCGATTTTTCAACTGTTCGATATCGGTTCATTTGTAAAATAGTTTAAATAATAAAACCAGTCCGAACTAGCGATTAATTTATCATTTCGCTGACCAACTGAATTAGTATGATTTTGATAATATTAGTATGATTGATCAACACAATTTTAGAGGAAGTGTTATAATTAGTTAATAGTATTAAATTAAGAATCATGGCATAGATGTAATGATTTAAGAGAGATCAACAACATTGATTCGACTTAGTTAAGATTCCTAATTAAGTGTCACAAACTTCCAAAACTCAATTAGGTACACTACGTGCGAGGAGGAATGAAGAGAAGGAAACTAAAATTGTCCTTTAGTACTTGTCAACCACCACAAATTTACAACACAACAAATGGGAGCCGCTCTACAACCTTAATTTAAAATTATGGAACCTCTAATAACAAGTCAAGTCTTTTAACTTCTAATAAGGTTCGGCCGAAGCAACTAAACTTTCTTCTGACCCCAAAACTCTTCAATAATTCATTTTATTTTGATTCTTAGAAAGGGAATAGAGTATATAAGGAATAAGTAAAGAGAATATTCAGTTTTGAGTATAAGTAGACGGTAAAGAAGTGTCCAAATGCGTGGGGACATGAGTTGTTGACTGTGTTGAAATCGAGCGTGAACTCAGAAATATATTGCAGTGGGTAACGAGTTTGAGGAAACAAGGATTAAACTTCTAACTAATAAATTTGACGATAGTTAGTGAGAACAATACTCTTATTCAGACTAATAGAATCTCGTACTATAAAGAATTTTTGACACGAGCCCAACTAAACTTCCGTCTATGTTGAAATGGACGCAGGAACGTGTAGAATGTTTCGAACTAATTGAATAGGACAATTGAGAGGGTTGAAATGTGGAACAAATTGTACAAGAAGTGGTACTTGGGAGACGAAAATCTTGAGAGCAAAATTCAACTGAAGCATGATCCACCACCAACTTGTCATGACTCCCAATTTCTTCTTTGGGTACGGATATATGCTTCGTTTTTCTTCCCACAATGCGACGTTCTTGTCACGTTTGCTCTTCTTTTTGACTTGTTGGGTACATAACAAAGAACCCCCAACACGTATACGTTCGTCTTCGTGCGATTGCCCCAAGGGCCCTTCATTTTTAAGAAATCACATTTATACACATTCTCGATAATTAATATAACTAAGGTAACTAGAGATGTCAACGGGAACGGGATCTCCGAGGATCCTTTTTTCCGTTCTCGTCCTCGAAACCCCAAACTTAAATCCACCTCCGTCCCCGTCGAGGATGGTATTTTGGATACCATTCCCATCCCCCGATACCCGTTTTAATACTAAAAATTATTTTTAAAAAAAAATATATATAATATAAATATGTAATTAATATATATTAACGAGTATGGATACGGGTATTATCCGACGTGGACGAGATTCCCCATCGGAGACCTCGACGGGAACAAGGATGGGGATTTCCCGCGGGATGGAGGAAATACCATCT
>CANYCX011380357.1:0-18052 GCA_948193385.1 Breynia disticha f. nivosa | reverse complement strand
ACATAAAATTAATATTTAATTTAAAATTGTAAAAATTGATAAAATATAATTTTATAAAATAAATGAATAACATAAAAATTTAACATATATCAAGTTTATTTTATATTAAACTTAAATATATAAAAAAAGATGAAAATTCATGTATAAATTGTGTTGAGTGTAATTAATCCAAACATATATATGACCAATGGATTACACTAAATATGAGACCAAATAGTTGTATAAAGTATAAAATAAAAGATTCTAAATGTAATTAATAACTTTAAAGTGTAAATAAAAAATAAAATGTATTTTGCTACAAAGAACATAATATCGCATGTTGTGTGAAGGAAAAAGATGTCATTTCCATTATAAGAATGAGAAAGAAAATCTGGGCTTATTTAATACCTTGAGACCATAACGTAAAATTGCAAAAAAAGTAGGCTGAAATAATTATAACAACTTAACTGTAAATTAAAACTCAAAATTTGAAAACATGCAATATTAAAGTGAGAGATAGTGGGTGGTGTAATTATCCCTTGTCTTTTTTTTGTTATGATTATGCATGTGTGACGGGTTGGGCTCGATGCTATCTTGTGACGTAACACATAACTATCATTTTATGACACGATAATACGATTAATAAGTATATATTTATTGTTGTCGAAAATCACCCTGAATCGTGAAAAATCACTATCCTAAAGGAATTTATTTCCCTAGGATAAAACAAGGTCTTCTCAAGAGGATTGAGGAGCAGGAAATCAACAGGAATAATAAAAAAAACCCAAGTTTATTTAGTTGTGTCTCTATATTTTTTATGAGTAATAACGTTTATAACGTAGAGTGGTTGAGAAAACTAAGGAAAATAGATGAAAGAGTCAAGGATATGACTATAGAATATTAAGGGATTTATTGTAGAATAGTTATTAAAAAGAACGTGACTTTTATCTTTTAACAGATAAATAATATCTGCTATTAAATAAATATAAAAAATAGTTTTTGCAATATCTATTAAACAATATTTCTAACATTCATAAGACGATATGAACGGTATAAATTCAATTTTAAAATAGTTATGTTACAAATATTGACATTTGAGAGAAAATAACGCGACATAATTATAACACATTTGTTATAAATTGATAACTGTAGGCACAAGCCACCGTCTTGCTGATGTTGAAGGACCCATGTCACCACTGATTAGTCCATTTCGAGCCATCAAAACAAAATTTCAACAAGATATACTCTCAATCTTTGTTTGCTTGCATCTTTGTTGCGTGGAAAATATAACTCAAGGGGCTGCTTGGAAACAAGGGATTGATTTGATTTCCACATTTAATGTTTCTTGTCATGTTCATGCGCACCATACGTTTATTTATTAGCCTTAATTTAACTACACAACATGAATACATGAGGGTTTTGATTCAATGTGTTGTCGCCTACGATCTACTAATAGGCATATGTGTCCAAGGTTTTTTGACCAAAGGGGGGTCACCAATAATGTCCGAAATTGCGACATTATATGTAGTAGTGTAGGCATGACATAATTATTTGTCACGTCGAAGCCATTCTTTAGCAAGGCCAGACGTGTAAACACAATTATGCGAAATAACCGACGAAACTCGAGACGAGATTCGTGTGGTTACGGCACCTCCGCCGATGGGAAAGGGACGAGAGTTGCATGTGGTGGAAAATTCTTCACGCTTGCAATCGTGCAAATAATATCAAAGTCGTGCAGCAAAAAGAAGGAAACAAATGCTACGAAATATTAGTAAAAATGCAAAACTTTTGTATTTAAAAGAAACTAGTACTTCAATCTGCGTGATGATTTAATTCTAAACTCGTATCATCAACTTTAGAAATCGATGTTCAGAATTAAAGTTGGGAAGTAGTATATATTATCTCATGATTTTTTCTAACTATTTCCGAATATATATATATATATATATATATATATGTTCATTTTAGCATGAATAGATCGGGCATATAATTGGACAATGTTGCGAACTACCAAATGTCATGATGCGGCAACTCGATATTGCTTGCAACGGAGAAAAAGAAGTGAAGTTCAACATGGTAATGTTTAAGCCAAGACCATGCCAATTTCACAATGTCTCATAATTAGCAAATTAAAGAAATTGACCAAAAAAAAATAGCGTTTGTGTTTTGTTAGTCATCAATAATTTTTCGTTTGCGTTTAAGACTCAAAACAGACCACCTTCTACGTTGGATTTGATTGATTATTTTGTCGTTTTAGAACTTAAAAGAAAAACACAAGCGTAGACGTCAAGCCGGATGCACACTCCGTCGTTTATGGTAGCTCGTCGTTATGACACCACAATGCACGGTCTCTTTTAGCCATTTAGGGTTGAGTCGTTATCCATCTCCAGAATAACTAACATGCATGTTGTCTTCCACGTAACATATATGTATAAGAATATTGTTCTGTCAAATAAAATATGTACTTGTTTCCAATTATAATGTTCATCTTCATTGTAATTTATACGTATGAACTTGAAAATTCTCTCAATATCTAACGAACTGATTCGTGAGTATGCGTAAATGCTTTTCAGAAGAAATTCAAAATGAATATTGCTACTGCATGACATCGATTGTAGTAAAGTCGCATTATTGATTTGTTTAGAGAGTTTGGATTCTTCTACCAAATGTTCAATAAAAAAAAAGCTATAGAACATACATAATTGTGGTGATGATTTGATTTGGAAGTGGCTATATGAGGTGATCTTGCACGTATTAAAACAAATCTGCCAAAAACATTATATCATAAGCCTTTCGTCAAGGAAAAATGTTGTTGTTTTAATCAAACCACGCAAAGTTTGTCTTTTGTACGAGGTCCCTGATATCTTCAACTCACTGAGCTGACATTAATTCGATTCGGGAAGGAGTTCTAAGTGGCTAGGTTCCATTCCCTCTCAAGCGGCATTGTGGAAAATCGAACTGCAGTCTGTCATATTAAGTTCAGTCTCAATCACCACTGTACTAACGCACAATCAAGCAAATTTTGTGTTAATTAAGGAAGTTTACAAAAGTATAAATTAATGGTGCCAGCCTACCAAAACGACTTTAAAAAGCGTGTCTAGTTTAAATAAGAAAAATATGTCTTAATTAAGTTTTTGTTTGTTTCACGAAAAATGAATATATATATATATATATATATTAAGTTTTTAAATTTAATTTTTTTAATTATGTTTTTAGAATTTAATACTGAAATAAAAAATAAGTGAAAAATATCTTTTAATGAATATTAAATTTTTATTAATACATTAGATTTAATAGATAATAGTAAGTATGACTAGAAAATATAATTTTATATTTTATATGAAAATAAATTCTTTAAAAATAACTTTAGGGTAGTCATTATTTTCTTGGTGACTTTTTTATGTTAACTTGTATTTTAACTTATTTTTTGTAGGTATTAAAAATCGAAAAAGCACAACAATTGTTTTTGAAAAATTATTAGATTCATGCAAACAAAATAGAACATAAGACACTGTCATCATATTTTTTTTTGAACTATTTATGATTATGAATTATGAAAACTATATTCAGAGCTGATTTCACTACTAAACTAAGAAAATTCCCAAATTTAGAGTCCACACAAATCCATGAATAATTTACAAAATCAACACAGATAATCCTTTTTAGGTCACAATCGAAATTCAAAAGCAAGATCGCAGTAGATAGAAGAAGAGAACCTCTGGTGAGTATACATTAATGAAGTTTGGTTTGACTGGAATAAGAATCCATTGAAGCCATTCCGTGTTGAGCTCGAACTTCGAAAGCACAAACTTTTCTAGTGCCAGACGACGATTGACTCTTTATACCTTTCCCGGAAATGCCTCAAACCGACAGACTTCCCAAGATTGTGAGAGAGAGAGAAAGCACATTAATGTGGTGGCTGCAAAGATTTCTTGCCAATTTTTTTCTGAATTGTATCTTAATTCTTAACCATATAAAGATCACTAACTACATCAAGAGGGGACTGGATGGTCCATATAGAAAGCCAGTTTTCATGAAAGAACTTGTGGGGACCATCAAGACCACCACAAACTACTTGTGTGCGAATAAGAAATGCCGGATATAAATTAAATTACAGATATCACATTAGCAAAATTAATAAAAATTATAATTTGAATTAATTTATAAAAAATTCCATAGTTATTACAATTGTTTGAGAAAATACAGGAATCGAAAAATAATTATGCATGTAACACACCAATGACAAAGTATTATACCCTATTTTTATACTCTTCCTATCTAATATTAATAGGATAAGTTACGAGAATTAACAAACTAGTTGTTGAATTAGATAAATGATAGTAATTATATAGTTTTACAATATCATCCTCATTTTGAATGAGTTATTTGAATTGAATAATAAATAATTGAATGAAAAAATTTATATTAAAAAAAGAATGTAATAATTTAATAAAAAAAATTTAAATAATCAATATGTATAAAAATAAATAGGACATAGTCCATGGAGAATTTGCTTGGCTTGGCTTATACATACTCTTTCCGTCTCATAATATATGTCGTTTTAAGAAAATATGTTTGTCTCATATTATATATTATTTTACACTTCTAATACAAATTTTAATATTTATTCTAACATTCCCTCATTAATTTTATATTTCTAATATAAGTTTAATTTAATAATTCTTTTGATGTGCTAAAATTAAATGTTATAATAATCAATTAAACATCAATTTAACATATTAAATGTATTCTTGATTCGTGCGTAAAATTTTAAATGACATACTCCATCCGTTCCTAAATAAGTGTTCATTTAGACTCAAAATTTTGTTCCAAAATAAGTGTACTTTTAGAAATTTAACACACCTTTTCTCCAAATTACCCCTCATTAAATTCCTATAAAAACTAAAGAAATTTCATTTTCCTAAAATTAGGACAAATAAAGTTCTTTAGTATTAAATATTTTCTAACACTATAAAAACAAATGCATTAGAATATTAAGTTTTAAATAAGGACAAAATAGTCTCTTTTTAGTTACTAAAGTCATTTTTTAATTTATGTGTCCATTGTTAAATGAATATTTATTTAGGAACGGAGAGAGTATATCGTAAGTAAGAAGGGAGATAACGTGTATGTTTGTCGGGATGCGGTTGCAAACAGTATATTAGTTGACTTGGTTGGTCATAGTTAGTCATCACCATTTTCTTTCTTTGGTAAACTCTTAAGTGCCTCTTTTTAAGTCATCCTTCTTAATTACACACCGCCTCTTTCTCTTCACACAAACTTGGTTTCCTCAGCCATCTCTTACCAAACCACCCCAACAGAGATGCAGACCAACACTTTGTACGTCGAAAATGGTCCGGGACCTTACGAAAACGGTCAGCTTCCTAAGAATCTAGACGAAGACGGTCGAGACAAAAGAACTGGTATGTATCTTCACCAACTACTCCTGAACGTCTCAAAAGGGTCCGATTTCTTTGAGTTTTAACGCAACAATGCTGTGTTTTAATGGTTTTTTTAAGGGACATGGGTGACTGCAAGTGCACATATCATTACTGCTGTGATAGGGTCAGGAGTGTTGTCTCTTGCATGGGCTATAGCTCAGTTAGGATGGGTGGCTGGACCGGTTGTTCTGATGATTTTCTCCATTATCACCTTCTTCACTTCCACCCTTCTTGCTGATTGTTACAGGTCTCCTGATCCTGTCACAGGCAAGAGGAACTACACTTACATGGATGCTGTTAGAGCAAACTTAGGTAACAATCTTCAACTTTCTACCTGACTCAATAATAAAGTAGCTTTTTTTCTCTCAATCTTACAACCAAGCAATCACCCACGAAAGTATAGTTTCAAGCTATGTTTTCCCATTCAACTGTATCAGGTGGAAGGAAAGTTCAGCTTTGTGGGTTGGCTCAATATCTGAATCTGATCGGAGTTACAATCGGTTACACAATCACAGCCTCCATTAGCATCGTGTAAGGGATAAATACATGATTGTAACCTTCTTAATTATAGTTCAATTATTGAAGTATCTGTACTTAATTGATTTGACAGGGCTGTAAAGCGATCGAATTGTTTCCACAAACATGGACATCATGTGAAATGTTACACCTCAAACAATCCTTACATGATTTTGTTTGCTTGTATCCAAATCATTCTTAGCCAAATACCCAACTTCCACAAGCTTTCATGGCTCTCAATTCTTGCAGCAATCATGTCATTTGCTTATTCTTCAATCGGTCTCGGCTTGTCAATAGCAAAAGTTGTTGGTAAAAGTTACCAAATCGCAAAAACATCTGTTCTTATGATCATAACTTACATTGAAACTCTTACAATCTGATACTATTATGAATGAATTATAGGTGGAACACATGCAAAGACAAGCTTGACAGGAACAGTAGTTGGAGTGGACGTGTCAGAATCTCAGAAGGTCTGGAAGGTGTTCCAAGCTATAGGGGACATTGCCTTTGCTTATGCATTCTCAACCGTCCTCATTGAGATTCAGGTAACTCCATGCAGTTTAATGTATTTTTCCCACAAGTTTTCATTTAAAATTGTTGGATAAGGGAACTTCACTGATTACAGAGACTTGACAAACTTAGAATGGACCAAAACTTAAATAAAAATAGGGCACAATCAATAGGAAGAGGTTGAAATGTGTGCCAGATTGCTAGGTGTCAGCAGAAGTCGTACTGTTTCTGTAAGATCAACCACACTGTCTAACGTCAAACTTGCCTGCTTGAAACATGATTAATGAGTATACAATTAGACACGATACAAATGATAAGAATTTAAATTTTATACTGTTTGTCATAAATATAGTTGACAGAAAAATTACTGGCAAAATTACAATTCGCCAATTTGAATTGCCACCTCTAGATAAGAACTTCGTTAACAATGTTGACATTTGGGTGGCGATTGTCTTGTCTTTAAATTTTCCTTTCTTTTTGGTAAAGCTAAGAATAGATTCACGTTTAAAAGATAAACTTTCCATGGATGCTAAAAAATTGCTTGAACTCGTCGCTGTAGCCAACAGTGATGATGGGCAAATTTTTGTAAAGATTCCTATGGACATTATAAAAGAGGACCAGTTTTTTAGTCTTGGTCCAGACTGAACAGATGCCTTCTCTGAAAGTATTTAGACCCATCTTACAGCTATTCGAATGGTCCCGATTTGCAGTGACAAAACAATGCTGATGCCTTCTTCATTTGTAAATCAAACAAATTACTATCAATAAGAAGTTTAAGAGGCTTGAATTCAATAAGTATTTGACCATAACAAGCAGTAATAATGGGGTGAATTGCAGGACACAATAAAAGCAAGTCCACCAGAGAACAAACAAATGAAGAAGGCAAGTTTTGTTGGGGTCTTCACAACCACGATGTTCTATGTGCTATGTGGTTGCGTTGGTTATGCAGCATTTGGAAACAATGCACCTGGAAATTTCCTCACTGGTTTTGGATTCTATGAACCGTTCTGGCTCATTGACTTTGCTAACGTCTGCATTGCTATTCACCTTGTCGGCGCCTACCAGGTAAACCTTCACACGACATGACTTCACACAATTACTATATTTCAATACCATCCACAATCCATATTTTTAGTATGTTTATATCACTCGTAATGATTTGAAAAATATAGTTATTGCATGATTATCACATGCCAAAGCGGACAGTGAGGTTTTTTATTTAACTGTCAGTAGATTTTGCGTCTGCGTTTGAAATCCAAAATGCAACATCTTCAATATGCAGCGTTGGGCTGTATTGATTATTTTGCCATTTTAGAAGTTCAAACGCAGAAACCGATGTAAACGTCAAACCAAACGCAGTCATAATATGACAGTCAAACTATGGGGAATGCTCCTAAGACTAAATGAGTGGTATGTACAGGTCTTTTGCCAGCCTATCTTCAGCTTCGTGGAGAAAAAATGCCATCAAAGATGGCCAGAGAACAAGTTTATGACAAGGGAACACGCCATCCCCGTTCCATTCTATGGCGTCTATTACCTAAACTTGTTCAGATTGGTATGGAGAAGCACTTACGTTATAGTGACAGCAGTATTCGCCATGCTTCTTCCATTCTTCAATGACTTCTTGGGACTCATTGGAGCTTTCTCATTCTGGCCATTAACAGTTTATTTCCCCATAGAAATGTACATTGCGCGCGCAAGAATTCCAAAGTATTCTTTCACGTGGACATGGCTGAAAATATTGAGCTGGGTGTGCCTGCTGGTTTCAGTTGTTGCTGCAGCTGGTTCTGTTGAAGGTCTGATTAAGTCTCTCAGGACATATGAACCCTTTAAAGCTCAGCAAGAGTCTGTATCATAACTTCATTAATGGAAAATAATGTAACATTCTATCAGAAAAAGAACTTATCTAAGTTTGTATCATCAGACAATCCTGCGGTTTCACTTTTGGAGCATTTCTTGTATGAGTATCAATTAATAGATGCATAACCTCCTCCTTTACTATATTTACAGCAAGAATCAATTTCAGACAAAGTACTTCAAACCTGTAGCATGCCTAGCTCTACAACATTTTTACAACAATCCATAAACAGGATATACAGGTTCAGTAATCATAAGTTAGGTCACTCCCAAATCCACCCTCATTTAACGTATTTTCATCTCATAGCACTCTAATTTTCTCACTCTAATTTTCTACAAATAGAAAATCTGTACTTCGCTATATGCTATATGTCACATGCTAAATCATACACTTCCTAAGTTATAAGGATGTTGGAAATTCTCACATGTTTATGTTAGCTCATCAGGATCCTAAATAGAGTTTATCTTGAGAAAAAGAAAATGTCGTCACTCCTTGCAAGTTATCATAATAACAATAATTCTGAAAATGAAATAAAGTAAGATCTGAACAATAGATTCGAGAAGAAACATGACAGAAAAAAAGACAGGTTTCAAGGACAAAAAATCTTATGATAGTAACAAGAAAATAAAGCGAGAAACATTACCAATATGTGGACAAAATCCAATCAAATTAATACGGTTTCTTGCATAACACTTGAATATCCAAAGTCCAAACACATCCTCAACCAATAAAAATTGTCACCAAACGACAATATCAATGAATCATAACCACAAAACAAAAGCACAGAAATGACCCAACTCCACTAACTTGAAGAAAACTGGGAAAGAGATTGACGGTTTGATGTTTATTTTATTTATTAGAGAAATTTTCTAAATATGAGTCTGCCTTTTGAGCATGTAGCAAAATTTCAAGGACTTGACATTCAACAGAAAAAACTAAACCACTCCTTAGACCAACTTATCAGTTAATATTATGTGGTTCTTTTCTTTCACTTCCCATGTAGTTCTACATTGTTAAATCTTTTATGTCGTCACACTTTTCCTTGTCTAAATGCTAAGCAAAGTTCTATAGCATAGTGACTAAACTGTGATGCTTTAAAATCCTACAAGATATTCCATCCTTCAAGAATAAGCATAAGTCACAGAAAGATCAAAACTAAACTAACGTTGATTGAGATTATGACCACAAAAATATGTGAAATAAATAGACGTCAGGCAAAAAAAAATAGATGGACCATAAAAAAAAAGACGAGATATTCTCTAAACCTTTGCAATCTAAATGTTCGGCTAACACTAAGCTCATTTTCAGAGATTGGACACTCTCACTGTGATTAGCCTGACAGTCACCGCTGCAACTTCTAGCAAAACATCAACAATATCAATATCGGAGAAGCAGACAATTTCACACCAATAGGCCAACTCAACAATGATTCGAACAAACATGAAACACCATTCAATTCTCAATTTTTTAGTCGACTCCATTGACATAAGTCTGCAGCTTCATTGACGTTTATACTTCTCAGAAATGGTTTCTTGAAATGTTCACTAGCCATGACATTAATCTTTTATTAGTTAATTTTCCATTCAATATTAACACAAGTAATTATCCAATAAGAATTAACATTTGACAAGCATGTAAAACAATTCTTTGGCTAAAATTTCATGGTAGCCAGAAAATACAACGTAACAATTTTTGCAACTCCTCACATACCCAATAAACATGCCAGCTATGAGTTCAGATAAATGCTACTCACAAACAACAAAAGTTAATTTTTTACAGCAGTCTCAACCTTCTTGATCTTCAGAGAAGAAAAAAAAATTAATTAATTACTAAATTCCTCATCGAACCTGCTAAGACCAAAAGAGAATGAATTGTTAATTAAGAAATATATACAGTTACCCACATGCACGTGTGCACATAGGTTTAAAAGTCTTACTGATAAGATGGGGTTGAAGAACCAACACTACCTTGTTGAAAATTTCAAGCAGACTCATTCTCACTTATTACAAATGCCTGAATGAGACTCTGTGCAGCATGGGTCTGTTCAGGTGTCCCAGATATTATAATTACAGTCTCTGTTGCACCAGGCTTTGGTTCAGTTATGGTGATTTTAGCATCAGATATCTGCAGAAAGTTTACGGATTGAAATTGGGATTCTTAAACTCACTGATAGTAATGAAATCTTCAGCAGAAAGTCTCAAGGTTATACCAACAATCAGACTTTATGAAGTTTTTCAAGATGATATTTCCAAACACAAAGCAGTAATCCAAAACAGGATAGGTTAAAAATATTCAGAAAGCACTAGGATTCATAAATTTTGAAAAGAAATTCTTATTTCCAAGATTTGTACAAAATAACGTTCAGACTTTATATAATTTCACTTTTAACAGTATGATAGATTGATAGTAAAAGGAAAGTTACACGCCTCTTTTTCTATTCAACGCAAGCGGTAATGTCAATAAGCTAGTAATATCCAAAAAATATTCAAAACAAGAAAAATTTTGAATTAATGGGACTAAGCTTCTCCCTTTAGAACCAAACCCCAAAAAAAAGAGATTTTGAAACAAACAACTTGAGCATGCAATGGTGAAAAGAAAAAAGAGGTCAGCTTTAACTCAGTCACTACAATTCAACAAAACAAATGTAGTGGCTGTATTGAATAAGTATAGAAAATATTTATTCAGTACCCTATAGTTTGATGAAAAAACACTGGAGAACTTTGCACATAACTTTTAACACGTTGATCAATTAACAGAATAATATTGATCACACAAGAATCAACAAATAGCAGAATGTCACATGAACTCTTAGCATGGAAGAACTCTTGTACATATATCTACAGTCATTATACTATTAAATATTAATTAATACAAAAACGCAGTTGATTTCTATTCTAACTTAGCAAAAAGACTATACCTGGCGAATTTGTTTCAAACAGGCACCATCTTCTCCGTAAATGCTAGGAACGAGCAAGCGAGGAACAATAACTTCAACAGTAGTGTTCGTCACAATAGCAGGATGGCTCATTCTACATCCAATTTGTTTTAGTAACACAATCAGTGAAAAGAACGTTTCCAAGAGACAAAGAAAAAGATTGCAACATGATATACATACCCTCCAAAGCCAGAAAACCTCCTTTGGATAGGACCAGCAAACTCTGGCATCCCCATTGGAGGACCGCTTTCAATAATTCCCTGCAAGCCATTTCATTGATGGAAACATAAAATCATAACCTGCATAACTTTTATCAGAACATACTAAGCTATATCCTTCATTAAATTGATTCTTTCCCAAGGCTAGCTCAATCAGTGAAGGAGTGGGTACTGGGTAGAACATGGGAAGTACCCGATAGAACACTCGATCCAATCCAAAAAATGAACAGCAAGAAAACAATAAATATGAAAAATTTGATAAGAAACTGATCACCACTCGGTTATTTGAAAAACTGAAGAGAATTGTATACTGAAAAGCAAACAGTCCAATCCCGTACCTGAGGGCCCCATGGTGGTCTTCTCTCGGATAAGTGCCCAGGCCTGCCCAGTCTATGAATATCATGCATGAATCGAGGCTGATCGTCATGGGGGTGGAAACCATTATGTGGAGCTGGACCTCGCATACCATCAAAATTGTGAAATGAATGAAATGGAGGTGAGCGTTCTCTTCTTCCTAAAAAAGGAGGAAATGGAGACACTGGATCTAGATAAGGAGGGCGGTTAACGGAAGGAAATGCATCACGGAAAAAATGATGTCGCAATCTAGTGGTAATTTGTAAAAGGGCCTCCTGAACTCTTTCATACTCTCCGTTTATCTGTCCAAACAAGTAAATCAGAATATTGGAGCGAGAAAATAATCAAAGCAGAAAAAATAGCATAACAATGATAAGCAAACAATAAAGGCAATCAGTAGAAGGTTTAGCATTTATGTTTACTGGGTAGAAAAATATGACAGACAGATAAATCTGTAAAATATACACAAAATGACGCAGCTTTGTAGAGTTCCAGAACCCTCAACAATAAAAGCCAACCGAATGAAGTACAAAAAACAAAGGAATGCAAACCTGGATGACTTCTTCATTTTCTGAAGCGCATTTCGGAATTTGATCCTTTGGTAATATACGTATATAAGCCCCAGAAGTTTTCCTCATTTCAGCCATGACAGAACCACCCTTGCCAAGCAGGCAACCAATTTGATTGGAGGAAATGAGAAGTCTTGCCATCACAGTCTTCTCCTTGCCATCAGGTGCAGCCCTTGCTATCCTAGTTTGTACACAGAAAACTGCATCTTGTACCGGTGATATTCTATCATCTGGATGCTGTAAGAGATTCCCGCCAGCATCATTGAAATGACAAGCAATTAAAAAGAAAAATAGACTTTACCACTTGCATTCTGCAAGCAAGATAAGAGATATGAATCATACCGCTGAACCAGATACCACAATAATACGGTCCTGTGAATCAGCAATTCCTTCCATAACTTTAATCTCACAGCCTGTTTCTTGCTTAAGGCTCTTTATTATTGATCCTCCCTTTCCGATAACTCCTCCTACCTTATCATCGTGACACAATAAGCGGAACGTTAGCATCCCTGAAGAAGGCTTCATTCGACCAGGAATGGCAGCTTCATGAGAATCCCTATGTCCAGAAACGTAAGAATTTCCTCGAGCTGAAGAACGGTGAGAAGGTAGGAATGAGTCTGTCCTCGAAATATGGCGACCAACAGAGTTAGATGAAGGACCAGTAGAATTGGCAGGGAAAGAATCATTTTCTCTAGGTGGATTATCAAGAATCTGTTGGGAAAGTAACTGAAGTGCTTTCCTGACTGCACCAACCTCACCTGAAATCTGCATATTGAGAAACACAAAGTAGTTGATCTCTATCGTGCAAGGTAAAGAAAATGGCAACCAGAATCCAAACAAACAAGGTAAAACGTTTTTTTTTTCTGTTTTAACAATTTGACCACAGAAAGATATTAAATCTTGGGATATCAACAAATTCAAAATTTCATTCACACATAAAGGTAAGAAAACATTAATCTAGCAATAGCTATCTCCAAACTAGTTTGGACAAAATGTGCTACATCCTGTCTTGATAATCAATGCAGTAACCTAAACTAGCTGACAATTTAGCATCAAAGAAAAAATTAGCTCTCAATGTTTAACACGTGTCCAAATTTATTACCAAATGCAGATCAAGACCCTCATTTAGCATAACTTGTAACAAGGTAGGTAACTTAATCTGAAAATCTCTTATTACTTCACGATTGAACAGATTATTACACTTGATTACCTGGACGAGTTCATCAGAAGCAGCAATCGCACTTATTGGAAGTTTATCCCGGGGAACAATCCGGATCTGGGCCCCACTTTCTGCAGACATTTTTTTTATTACACTACCACCCTTCCCCAAAATACAGCCAACTTGATTGGAAAGCGCAAGCAACCTAATAGAAAAAGCAGGTATCGTTTTACTTCCTTCATCTCCACCATCTGTCCCCATTTCTGCATCAACCATTTTTTCAAAAACTAGTAGCAAAGCTTTCTGCAGTTTAAATGTTGCCTGCCCACATTCTTGGCCTTCAACAGGAGCTGTTTGGTTATCCTCGTCAAACCCACCATGTTTCTCATTATCATCACCCCCTTCGACCACTTTAATCTCTTTCTCACCTTCATCACCCCCTTCGACCACTTTAATCTCTTTCACAGCTTCATCACCTTCCTTGTTCTGTTCACTTTTCAATTCTGTTTCTCTATCTGGACAAGCAATGACAACTACCCTCTCATCAAGTCCAGATATATTTTCCTTGACTGTGACCTTGGCACCACTTTCCTGCTCAATCTGTGAGATGATGGCACTATCTTTACCAACAATACTCTCAAATTTGGAAGGACATAGGAAACGAAAAGTTAAGCTGCCAGGGGAAGATTTTGAGAATTGATTGGGAGAACCAGTGCTGGTTGTCTTTAGTGACTTCACATTGACATTGGACTCCATAAGGTCCTGATCACGAGGTCTTTTTGAAGGTGAAGCAGACATGTCAAGCAATGGCTGACAAACCTGTTTCATATAGTTCATATTACTCAAAAAAAACGTGTAAGATTTTAAACCATAAAATAAAGAATAAAAATCAAAACAAGTACATAGATTATTTGAAATCGAAAAAGGCAAAAAGATCATTCAACTTATCAACCAAATGACTGAACACAGCAGTTATCAAACATCACAGACCAATTCTCGCAGATTCAACATACATTTGATAATCATTCACCGATGTAATATAACTCCACAAAAACATCCCACTCACAGTCCCTAAAGAATTCTATTCAATTCATAGCAAGGCCAAGAACGGTAGCGCCACAATCTGAAAACTTGCAGAAAAATAACTCGTCGTATGCCACATCAAATCAGTAAACCAGAGAGAACAACTATACATGAAACAAACACAACACTTACAAAGGAATAAAAAGAGTTAAATTAAAGCATCTTGTTTCTACGGCATTTCTTTACCCTAACATTATATGTAAAAGATAAATCCAGTAAAATGAACAAACAAAACGCAATGTCCGGCGTGGTGAAGGGTTTCTGAGCAAAATTGAAATACCGCGGTTGTAATGTAAATTGAGGTACTTACAGTTTGTGGCGAAACCTAATTCAGTGGAGAGTACGGGAAGGCGGAAGGGGATTGTGCTTTACAGTCACCAACTCTGATTGTGTATTGTGTCATGATAATCAACACCGCTTCACTTTGTATTTGCCCCTTGAGGGGTTGCCCGGTTCGGTTCCACATATTAAAATTAAATTACAAACTCAAATACAAATAAAAAGCATAAAGTTTTTTTTATAATTTAAAAGTTTTAAATTTGTTAATTATTTTAATAATATTATTAATAATATGTTTTAAATATTATTTACAAAATAATATATAATAATAATTTTTAAAATGTCGTTATTTAATGATATGTTTCTTTTGAGTTTAGTATGATTTGCTAAAATATTGGTTGATATAATATAATATTATTTTATATTTTAATTTGAAAGACTATGAATTATGGATATACATTGTTATTATTTTAATTTAATTAATATAAAAAATTAATAAAATAATCAAGTGATCAAATTAAGTTTAAAAATACTATTTTTGCACAACAAATATTGAAGTTAACTAAGTTTGCTCAAATAAATTTTAGTAAGTGTTGCAGAATGCAGACTAACATTAATAAAGATATTGCTTCACTTTTTTATTTTAGTGTTATAAGAAAATAAAATCTATTATCAAATTTTTATTATTATTAAATTAGACCTAACTCATTATTAAAAGACACCTTATGGAAGGAGATTTGTCACTCATTATATATTGAACATAGCAACACAATTTATCTAATGTGTGATTCGTGACACACCCCTCTGTAACATCCTGGAAATTATTTGAATGGAATAAATTGAGTATTGATATGAAAAATGAAAGTTGATTGACAGTTGATTTATAGTTGACAAAGGTATGTATAAATGAAGAAACATGTCTAAAAATCAGCCAAGAACACGTTGTAGGCCACTAGTACGCGTGGTGAAGCTTACCACGCGTAGTCAAAGCCGAGCACGCGTAGATGGTGCACACAAACACGATGTGGAGGCGAGCACGCGTAGTACATGGTCGACCACGCGTACCTCTTGGTGACCACGCGTAGTTAATGTAATACCCAAATTTGAATACCACTCGTTCTTTATTTGATAAATTATTTTCCCCAAATGGTGCCCAGACTTGAATATTATAAATTTTTTTCAGAACTCAATTAAAAATAAATATTTTTTTTCTAAGGAAAATCTTTTACATGTACTTCATTTTTTTTAAACTATGTCATTTTTCCTTATGCAAATGAAAATCATATATATAAGAATTTAAAAGATAAGATTTCTTAAAAGAAACAATGTTTTCAACTAAATAAATTATACAAGAAAGGAATTTCATTTGATCTCTTTTTAAACTACAATTTGCTCAAAACACCTTTGTACATGAATTTTCTCATGTGTTATGTTTGACCTCCACTCGTCAATCAACTTCAGTGCACAGCTTTGTTGGTTCACTGATTCCTTGGCTTCAGTCTGCAAGAGCTTGAACGTCCCCTTCAATTCCTGCCAATATCGAATATGACAGGCATAAAACGCAAAATAAGTTTTTACACCCAATAAACAACATTACCAAAATGGACAACTTCTCATGACATTTATATATTTTACAAACACACACATGAAACCATGCAACAGAGTTAACCATTTCTACACTCAAACCATTTCACACATAGGTCTCTTAATCATTCAGGTCCTTAGGCCAACAGCAGCAAGAGAATGGTTTGGGGAACTGGCTGATCAGGCCGTTCTCCAACCCGTTTAAGAATTCTCTTCAAGTTAGTAGTACCGAACGGTTTGGAAAACAGTTTGGGAAAACTGTTCTTCATCCTGTTTGGTGTTACTGAAATGCTTCCTCAACCAGAACGGTTTGGGGAACGGTTTGAGGAACCCGTTCGTCAGCCCGTTCTGTGCTACTGAAATGCTTTCACAAACATAACAGTTTGGAGAACGGTTTGGGGTGTCCGTTCCTCAGCCCGTTCTGCTGTTCTGTTTTCCCAAAGTCCTGCATTTTACACTTAACATGTTTATACCAAATCAGCTCAAACAATACCACACATTTATACCCAAATAGCAATATTCTTAGGTCCAGTCCAGTGCGTTTCAAGCATTTAATATAGTATGAACACAACAACCGTCTTATTGATAAAACGTTTTTATAACAATTTTTCGTTAGTATTTAATAGTATTTTGTGAACAGATTAATGTATTTTATGAGTAGATTAATTGGTTTATTTGTCTTTTATTGAAATCTTTGTTTTTATAGATAGATGGTTCAAGTTGTGCAATTTTGTGAAAGAAACAGGCTAAAACGTGGAGTAGGAGAAAAGAATGCGGAGTGAACTCCACCTCGCGTAACTCTTCCCCAACCCGCGTAGTGCGGACGATTTCAACCAGAGTTACAGGTTAAAACACGGCTTCAATCAAGAGAACGCGGTTTTGATACCACGCCGCGTACTTGTAATCCAATCCACGTAAGTTGAACAAAATGAGCAACTGAAGAAGCAGGTTAAAACGCGGCTTCAGTAAGGAGAACGCGGGTTGAGTTTTAACCCGCGTACTGTGTATTAAATCCGCGTACATGAGGGCGGATGTGAAGAAGTTTCAGGTTAGAACGCGGGGTCGAGTGGAGGAACGCGGATTCGTTTCTAAACCGCGTAGTTTTATTATCCAAGCCGCGTATTATTACGCGTATTCGCGCCGAGTCCGCGTTATTTGGTTTCGGGCCGCGTTCTATGTTAATTGGACTGAAGCCTATAAATGCATGAAGAGAGAGAAAACGAGGCATTATTCATTTGGGGTCATTTTCAGTAGTAGATAGTGATATTGAGGCTGGAGAGAATGTTCCGAAATTAGGGCTGCAAAAGGGGGAAATTAGCAACAGAAAAGGGGGTTTTCGTATTTGATTTCTTTTATGTTTTTCTGGTTTTTATGATTAATTCCTGTCAATTATTATTTGTATTGAATACTTAAATTTCTGTATTTTTGATACATTTAATATTATGGAATTGTGCAATTATATTTATTGTGTATTAGTTATTAATTTAATTATGCTTAGCTAATTTTTCCTTAGTGTTTAGGGTGAGGAATGTTTGGATCAATGGTTTGAAATGCTAGATTAATAATT